>JAIUND010001453.1:0-35464 GCA_034699125.1 Gisinianus flammeolus | reverse complement strand
CCAAAATAAAAGAAGAAAATAAACCGGAGGAATCCAAAATAAAAGAAGAAAATAAACCGGAGGAATCCAAAATAAAAAAAGAATCCGAAACAGAAGGAGAAATAAAACCAAAAGAGGAATCCGAAACAGAAGGAGAAATAAAACCAAAAGAGGAATCCAAAATAAAAGAAGAAAATAAACGAGAGGAATTCAAAATAAAAAAAGAATCCGAAACAAAAGAAGAAATAAAACCAGAAGGACTAAAACCAAAATCAACTGAAGAATCCAAAACAAAAGATGAACCGCTACCCGTAAAAGAAACGTGTACCAGTACAACAGTAGAAAGGGGAGAAAAAGAAAAACTAGCTATCGAAAATGAGCGCGAGAAGGAAAAGATTGTGAGCACTGAAGAACCCCAGAAATCAGGTGAAATCACTTCCGTTACCCATGATTCTGTTTCTATTACTCAAGAAAATGTAATTGTGGTCACAACCGACACAACGCAAGAAATTTCTCACAAGAAAGAAACTAAAGGAAAAGAAAAAGATCCCTTAGAAGAACCTTCAAGTGTCCCAGAGGAAATTAAATCAACTGAAAAAAGTCAAGAAGTAACTATTCTAAGTTTGGAAGTTGTTCAGAAATCACTTGAAATTACTCCAGTTGAATCAGAGACTGGAACAAAGGACCAACCGACTAAATTACCCCCAGTACAATTACAAGAAGGATTCACGTTTGATCCGAATACTGGAAACTTTTTAGAAGAAGACAAGAAGGATATTGATTTATTCACAGCCGTTGTAGAAGGGAAAGTTGATTCGAGTGATTTTAAAATTCAAGACCCTTCCACTGGACAAGAAATTAGTGTGAATGATGCCATTGAGAAGGGGATTGTGGACAAGAAGACGGGAGAGGTCAAGACATCCTCAGGAGCCAAGTCAAGTTTTATGAATGCCTTGAAAATTGGTGCTCTTTCACTCGTAGCAGCTCCACTAGCATTGGTCGCTGCTCCTGTTATTGGTGCTAAACTACTAGTCGACAAAGTTAGTGAAAGTCTCAAAAAAGATGATAATAGTAAAATTGGTGCTGTCCCAGTTCCTGAAGTAAAATCCAAACAACAACAAGTCCCAGCACTTGAACAGCCAGACAAAACCCCAGTAGCGTCACAATCTACTGAAAAAGTGGATAAACTTCCAATTGATACTCGAGAGAAATCTCCAATTCAAGTCACAATTACACCACCGTCAGCGGATGCTCTGGTTTCAGCGGCTCCTGAGTTCCCGGTACCTGAAGAAAAGACAAAACCAGAAGAAAAAGTACAAGAAATCGCTAACAAAAATGCAGAATTATCCAACGGTGCTAATGAACCTGTAAAAACCACAACCGAACCAACACCACCAGTATTAGAAGAAAAACCAGCGGAGAAAGTCGTTATATTGGACTCCACGTCAATAGAAGAAATAAGCACAAAAGTGGAAGTCAAAATAGACACATCCACAGTAGCTGACATTCAAGAACCAGCAGAAAAAATTGTTTCAGTGCCTGATGATATCGTGTCCACTCCAAAAGTTAAGGAAGATGAACTTAAAATATCTCTTGTCCAGGATCAACCTGATAAAACTGAAATCATCCTCCAGCGTGATCCATTACAAACGGGATCAGAACCCTCAAATTCCACTGAGACCAGCAATCAAGAAAAAAGTCAAGAAACCCCATTGGAAAATATTCCTCAATCAAAACAAGAAACCGAAACCATTCAAAGCTCAGAAATTCCAGATAAAAGTAAAGTGAAAGTAGATGATGATGGTAATCAAGAAGAAATTGGAGCAGACAAATTCAAGAAGGATGAAGAACCCATAATCCATGTTTGCTCTCCAGTTCAAGATCCAAAAGAAGAGGAGGGAAAATCCTCAAATAAACCACCTGTTGAGAAAATCCCAACAAAAAAAGAAGAAAAAGCTCCTGTGAGTCAAGAAACAATTGTAGAAGACTCAACTCAGAAAAAATCCGCGGACGATAAAAAGTCGATTCCAGAAACAGTCAGTGAAAGTAAAAACTTGCCTGAAGTAACTCCAATGGAACCTGAAGATATTAAAGTAAAAGAAACGCCCACCACCACAACAACAACAACAGCTGTTACTACTCCATCCAAGGATGCGGATTCAACAACACAAGAGCAGAAGAAACACAAAGAATCCTTACCACTTGAATCTTCAATTCAAATCCAAACACTGGAAGCAGTCACACAAGAACTAGTCCAAGTCCCTACCAACGGCTGGCAATTGGTGGAAACTATTGAAAATGGACTACTGGATCCCATCCAAGGTTTACTCACAATCCCTGGAACTGATCGAATGGTCTCATTGGAAGAATGTATTCGTATGAAAATAATTAATCCCCTATCAGCTGAAGTTGTGGATTCTACGAGTGGACGAAGGGTGACTCTCGTACGAGCACTAGATTCACAGATTTTGGATGGTACTGGACATTATTTCAAAAATGGAAATGACATGATAAATTTACAAGAAGCCATTTCTCAAGGATTTGTCATCAGCCAAGAGGAAATTGAAACTCTGGACAGCACAAAACAATTGCCAGAGGATACATTGAATACAGTGGACGTCAAGACTATATCACAAGAAAACCCCGAAACATTGACGGTTCATACCATCCTGGAAGGAACAGCTGCGGAAACGGTGAAGAATTTGGCTACAATCCCTGAACATGAACAGCAGGAACCACAAAAAGCACCGAAAATGGAAATTTCCAAGGGTCTAACATTCGATCCGAATTCCGGAACTATCATGGATGAAGAGACGAATGAAGAATTGGATCTTCTCACAGCCATTTTACAAGGGAAAATCAAACCAAGTAAAGTGAAAGTGAGGGATCCCGTGAGTGGGAAAGAAATCAACATAAATGAAGCCATCCGGAAAGGAATGGTCGACAAAAGTACGGGTGAAGTGAGAGTCAAGTCAGGACCAGGAATTAGTTTATTGGATGCGGTCAAGTCGGGAGCTGTCGCCGTCGTTGCGAAACCCATCCCAGAAATTGTTTTGGAGAAAGCAGCACCAACAGGAGAGGACTCAAGTCCAGCTATCCAGACAAAGAAGGGTGATGAAATTGTAGTCAAAGTTGATAAAGATCCCAAGTTGGAAGGAGAAATCCGTCTTTATGAAGAACGAGAAGAGACGACTATACACAGTAAACCAATAGTTTCAGAAACAAGAGAAGAAATCATCATTTCTGAAGAAATAATTCCCTTGGAGTCGGTCATCACCACGACCACAACAATCACCACAACGACCGTCATAATTACCAAAGTTTCTCGAATCAAAGTGAGACCAGAGCAACTCGTCGAGTCTGGACTTGTGGATGCCAAAACAGCGAGTATTCTATCGGATCCAGAGAATTTCAAAGGGCCAAGTGGAGAAGAATTGAATTTGAAAGAAGCTCTTGTACTAGGGAAAATTGATGGGGATTCTGGAGCCATTTTGGAATTACAAACTCAACAATTACTCACAATCAATGAGGCTGTGACTAAAAATGTATTTGACAAAGATGGGAATTACCTTTTGCCAGTCGGTCGGAGTCTTTCCGTTCCAGAATTGAAAAGTCAAGGGCTCTACGATCCAAAAGAACAGAAAGTGATTCATCCGGAAACTGGTGGTTCTCTCACCATAACTCAAGCCATTGCCAGTGATGTCCTCAATCCATTTTCACCTGTCAAGGATCCCGTGTCCAACAAGAGACTGTCCATTGCGGAAGCTGTAGAGAAGAATGTCGTGTGTAATGAGACTGGAAATATTATGGATGCCTCTGGAGAGATTTCACAATCACTTCTACAAGCCGTGGAGAGTGGTGACTATGATCAGTGTACACATCCACTAGAAGAAAATCTACCACCGATTGCCATGACCCTCCCAGCGGCTGTCCGACGAGGTCTAGCGGATTTGGAAAAGGGAACCATGAGAAATCCCATTACGGAAGAAGAAATGTCCATATCCGAAGCTGTCGAGAAAGGAATGGTCATGGTTCTACCGAAACAAGAACATCCAACTGCAACATCAATTAATGAAGCCATTGAGAAAGGTCTAGTGGATGTAGAACGAGGGATTTATTCTGATCCAAATACTGGAAATGAATTCCCGTTGGGAGAAGCTTTGGAAGCTGGAATTGTGACTGTACCAATTTCTTCTGTTGGAAAATCTACCTTTGGACATTTCTCTGATGGAAAAGATACGGAATTGATTGTGACGAGTCCTGCTGCTTTGAAACAGGATCCCAATTCAACCGCTACAGCTGCGGTTACTTTGAAAGAACAAGTTGTCAAAGAACCAAAGAAAATCCTTATTTCCGCTCCAGAAGAAATCCCATCCACAATTGCACTAGAAGAAGACTCTGGGAAAGTAAGGAATTTGGATACTGGTGAAGAAATTAGTATTTTAGAAGCAGTTGAAAATAAATTAATTGACACGTCCCATCTTTTGGTGACGGATCCAAAAACTGGAAAAGAAATCACTCTGGAGAAAGCAAAGAAAGAAGGGATTTTGAAGGAGGATCAAATTACAGTGAAAGATCCAAATACAGGGAAGAAAATGTCATTTAAAGAAGGTTTGAAGATGGGACTGCTAGCCATCGTAGCTGCTCCAGTACTAGCAGGAGCTGCCGTCATTGGAGCTCCAATTCTTGCTGGGAAAGCTGCAGTTGAGGCTGTGAAAAAAATGAGTGATAAAAGACAGAAAGGGAAAGGTGAAGAAACCGTTGATGTTTCTGCTCCAGAAAATGCTAGCGGGGATCAACATAGAGCCATTGAAATTGAAATCAAATCTCAAGCAAAGAAACCATTGGAATTGAAGGAATATCAAGCTCAAGAAGTCGAAGAGGAGATTTTATGGACGGAAGCAACAGAGTACAAGAAACCGTACCCACTTCAAGTGGCTGTCATGCTCGGGAATTACAGTACAGAGACGGGTTTAATGAAATTGGAAAATTCCGGAGAGTTTGTGACACTTCAAGATGCCATCCTGAAGAATGAAATTGATAGTAATGCATTAACATGCAGGGATCCTCGTACAGGCTCCATCATCTCCTTAACTCAAGCCATTGACTCTGGTTTAATTCATCCTAAAACTGGTCAAGCTGTGGATCCGGTGACTGGAGCGGAACTTAATTTAGACGATGCCATCAGTTCTGGTCTTATTATTGCACCCACTCGGAAAACATCTCTACCTGAAGCCATTTACACTGGGAAGTATAACCCCGTCGGAAATACGGTGATTGTGGATTCTGGGGAAAGTCTACCACTCAAAGAAGCAGTTGAGAATAAAAATATCAGTGTGGAGACTTGTCTCGTCAAACATTTTGGCACGGAGGAAATCATGCCATTCAGAGTGGGCGTCTCAAATGAACTCGTCAATTTGACTGAAGGAACAGTTAAAAATTCTCCCACGACAGCATGTAATGTGACTCAAGCTTTGGAAACGGGTTTACTCGTGGAAGTCAAACAACCGTTATCACTCAGTGAAATGATTCTGAAAGGATTGTATCAACCAACAACTACTTTATTTTTGGACCCCAAAACTGGTCAAAAAATTCAATTGGGTGAAGCTTTAAATCGGAAAATCATTGACTCGGACTCTGTCCATGTAAAAGATACAAGAATTGGGTTTGTCAAGAAAATGCCACTCACGACAGCCATTGAAGAAGGTTTCATTTCCGGAGAGGATGGGAGTGTCAAGGACTTTGATAAAGATGAAACATTCACATTGTTGGAAGCTCTGGAAAATGGACTGATTGTGGATAGTCGGATGCCGAGCTCCTTACAGAAAGTACTACATTTGGGTTTGTACTCGGAAGAGACGGGTAGAATTACGGATCCAAATACTGGGAATGATGTGTCCTTACATGAAGCCATCCGACGACTCATTGTCAATCCCAATTTACCATGCTATTGGAGTGAGGACTCTGATAAATTATTATCCCTGGTGGAAACTTGTCGTGTTGGGATTATTGATAGACAGCAAGGAGTCCTCTGTGTACCGCAAGTCAAGGAAGAGAAAAATAAAATCGTCTTGTCCCTGGGGGATGCACTCAGTCAGGGTCATATCGTGGACATTGAGAATGCTTTCAGTTTACACAAAGCTGTCAAAATGGGACTGTATGTGAAGGAGTCTGGGAAATTTGTTCATCCATCCACAGGAAAGAAATTGACGCTGGAGGAAGCATGTAAAGAAGATTTAATAGATCCAGAAACGTCCATCATCAAAAATTCACATGATTCTCGTCTCCTCAAATTACCAGAAGCCATCCGTCAAGGCCTAATCCATCCCATTGAGGGTGTCTACAAAATCCCCAAAGATAAAGACAATAGTACATTACCATTGGATGTCGCTCGGAAGCAAGGATTAATTTTAACTGTGGAGAGACCTTTGACGGTCATTGAGGCCATCCATGAGAATTTGTATAGTGCAGAAAAAGGGAAGCTGGCGGATCCACTCATTCTGGACTGGGTAAATGTCAAAAATGCCATTGATAACAAATTAATTGATCCAACGACGACCGCCGTACAAAATCTGAAGACACAACAAATCAAATCCTTTGTAGCTGCTATGGAGGATGATCAAGTGAGTGTGAGTAAAGGGACTGTGATAGATGCAAGGAATGGTAAACAGTTGGCACTGGATGTAGGCGTGGATAAAAATATCATCATCTCCGTGGACAAACCAATTACTTTCGGAGAAGCTGTCAAGGAGGATTTTATTGATTTTCAACGAGGAACATTTTGTGACCCAAGAACAACCATGACCTCACCTCTACATGAAGCAATTCAAAATGAACTGATTGAGGCGGGTAGTGCTGTCGTCCGTGAGCCCGTGTCGGATAGTTATAGAAACCTGAGGGAAGCAATGAAGTCTGGACTGATAGATATTAAAAAACGTGCTTTGGTGGACCCTGTGAGTGGGAAATTGAAACCATTGTGTATAATATTTGAGCAAGGGACAGTTGTTTTCCTTCGAGAGTCTATGACGTTTGACATGGCAAGGGATAAAAATTATTTAAATATAACCACGGCTCAATTCTCGGATCCATCAGAAGAATCTCCAATGTCACTCCAAGAAGCAATTGACATCAATGCCATCGATCCTAATTCTGTGATTGTGAAAGATACTCTCAAGAAGAGACTCGTCAAATTCCCCGAGGGTTACAGTTTAGCTTTAATTGATCCGGACAAGTCGACTATTTTTAATACAGCAGAGAATCATTCGGTTCCATTGAGTGTGGCTATAGAGACCAAGTTAGTATTGACTCCTAGGACTCCATTTAGTTTGATTGGTGCCTTAGACTATTCCATGTATAATCCTCGAACGGGTAGGTTCACTGATCCTTATGCTCCCTCATCAGCTCCTGAGATTACACTTAATGACTCGATCGCTCGTGGCTTAATTGAACCTAATACGACGGTTGTCAAAGACCCCAAAAGTGGTAAAATAATACCATTAGAAAGTGCGATTGCCGAGAAAATTGTAGATGGGGAAGAAGGCTGGCTTTTGGATCCAGCCACAAATGTCCGACAAAATCTTCTGGATGCTCTGAAAAATGGATTATTGCGTCCTGCTGAGGCAAGGGTAAGCACAAATGCTTCTTGGGAACAAAAAACTTGGAGCTGTGCCGCCTTAGCCTTGATTGAGATTTTATATATAATATATATATATTCAAAATATTAAAACATACTACTCTGCATCAGCTTGCGGGATTTATTATATATTACATATATAACTCCCTTTTTTTTGTAATTCCACCTTGTATAATATGCCAGTGCAAAATGTGTTATAACTATATACATTTTTGATTGATTGATTGATTGGTCCTTTGCAAGGGCTGCAAACAAAGTGCTGCTGTACTGCCACAAAAAGCCACACTGATTATTTAGATAAATATTTAATTAATATTTAATAATAATAATAATAATAAGCCAAAGCGTTTGACCCTTTTTTTTGTACACCTCGTTGTCACCTGCTATGTGCATTGCATGGCAGGCATTTCCATTTTGATTTTAATTTAATTGATTAATTAATTAATTAATTAATTAAACTGGGTAATTTTGATGTTACCCTTTAGAATCTAAATATACTTTGTGCCGAGTGCCGGTACATTAGCTTACGGTGGTGCCAGAAATTTAATTTAATAGATTGGTGGTTTAATAAGTATATTCGTCTAATGACAAATAAATAAGTCAGTGTGTGGAATACCAATCTATATTTATAGGCTGCTTCTTTTGCGTTGCAATAATATGCATGGGTTTTTACAATGAATATTTGGACATGATTACATCTAGTCAATCTCACACACGTAACAAATGTACAGAAATTTCCGCGTTATTTTTTAATTCACTTTTCCGTTTTTGTTCCATTTTTTTAACTTTTCAGTATTTGATTTTTTTTTTCGCTCTTCTTCTGGGCATTTAACACAATAATAATATTTTTAGTAATATGGGGACAGTTAACAAAGTACTTAACTATACATCTTTTTTGTAACCGTTTAATCTCATTATTTTGATACTACTCTGTAAGAGGTGGTTTTACTTATTTTATGAATTTTTATTTTGTTCGTTTGTTTTGTTCCTTTTTGGGGGGGTTCGCCTCATGTTTTTGGTTTAATTGTATGTTTTGTTTTGTTTATCTTGCAGTTTTATTTTCTAGTGCAGCCAGTAATATTTTTATTTAAACGACGACTATATGAATGCTAAAAAGATTGAAATCATGTTAAAACATTGTGATTGCCGAAATTTATTGCAATTTATCAAGTGATTCACTGAAACAAATTCATTAATTAATTATAATGAATGTGTGCACCTCGCCGTCGTCGTCGTTGCATTTGATGTTTTCAATATATATGCTATCTTGAAAATATTATATTATATTATGATTCCCTATATAATACTGATGTACACATAATACATAAATATACAAGTTTCGTTTACACTTGTTTGTTTCGAATACAAACATTACTTTGGCTGCCTTCGCGTAGTAGAGATTGGGTTGGAGTAAATGTGAAATTATTCAGTTGAACTTATCTTGTAGCCGTAGCGCTTTTATATGACGAATTGATTCTGACTTTGACAGTCAAATTATCTGAATGAATTCTTCAGGTTTACCAATATTTTATTGAGAAAATCAGACGTATTTACTAAAGCTCAATCTCTTACTTTGAATGATTCAGTAATTTATCCGCACGGTGTGCGTGAAATTTTAATTGGACTTTCCCCTTTACATTTGCCTACCAAATTTTGTACAAAACCTCGAAACGATGAGGAGACTAAATTAAGTGTATGCGTATACATAATGACATGGACGTTGAGTGTCGCGTAGTTTAATAATAAGCAAGATATTTTAAGCTGCCAATAAATAATAATAGCATGTAATTGTTTAGACTGACAAATAATCCTTAGTCGTACAAAAATTGTTTATTAGTTTGGATATAATTTAAAAATATATTTAGTGTATTATGAACGTTGTAAAAGTCAAGAGCCAATTGAATGTTTTATTAAATTAAATTAAATTAAATATATATATACGTATATAAAATATATAATAGAGTAATTATATATACAGAGTAAATTATACGATAAACAATAAATGTATGTTCGTATGTAAGGTGTGTGTGAGAGTGTTTTATGATCGTACCTATTGAAAATGAGAGTGAGAAAATCTTTACCAAATAATGCTTCCTCAGATGGGATATTTTTTATTATAGATACCTATATTATAAATTAGTTGACATTAGTATGGATTTTACTACTATTATGTTTGTCATATTATATATATTCATTTGTGATTGGTTTTCCATTTTTTCTTTGCTTGGGATGATTTGAATTTTTATAAACAGTTTGTAGTCAATAATATATTTGTCTTATTTATATGGATTTTGCTAAGCTGAAAAACTTTTACATGTGTAATTTTGAATGTTTTTTTAAATGGAACTTTGGGTTTGTTTTCATAATTTACAGCTTGCCATTGAGGCGCAATATAGAAATTGCGACAATACAATGACCAATTTAATGGACTGGGTTCAAGATGTAGAAAAGAAACTTGGGTCACAAGAAACCCTCAGAGAAACTGTGGATGAACTCAAGAGACAAACTTTGATTGTGAAAGTAAGAACAACACTCAAATCAATATGTAGATTTAAACAATGTAGTGAAAGTAATGACATGAACTTGACGATTTTGTTTTCTTGTAATTCCTTTCCTTGTTACAGAATATTCGAGATGAAATCGATGATCATGCTCAACCCGTTGGATCTTGCCTGGATCAAGTTCGTCACTTGGTTGCCACGGGTGGGGATGTTTTATCATCAGAAGAAATTTCCTCATTGGAACGGAATGGGAAGACATTGAAAACTCGTTTTGATCGTGTTGTGGACCAATCAGAGAAACTTTTAAGGAAATTGACGACAGCTTCAGATGAGTTGAAAAAGTACAAAACGGAAGTTTCCACATTTAAAACTTGGATGGACAAGGCTGTCCGAGTTTTGGAAGACAAGGAACGAAACATTGGGAATCTTAGTTCTAGTGGTCGAGACAATACGAAGGAATTTGTCTCGGATGTGATTGCTCATCAAGGGGATCTTCGTTTCATTACAATGTCCGCACAAAAATTCATTGATGAGTCCCGTAAGTAACATTTATTATTATTATTATTTACTTTATTGTAACATAATTGATTTATTCATATTCCTCTTCATTCTTCCTCAAAAATGAAATCTTGATAATTTAATTAGGAGACTATTTACAAACATTGAATGACTTCCGAACCAATTTACCTCAACGACTCCCATACCTGGAAGCGAGAGATTCCACTGTGAAGCAAGAAGTGAATAATCTCACGACAACCTATCAAGATTTACTGAATCGAGCTAATAAACTCTTTGATAGACTCTCTAATTTGGGTAATAAACAAAAGGATTTCCAAGATGCTCTGAACAAAGCTTTATCTTGGCTCAAGGATATTCAACCCCGTGTACAAAAAGTTATTTCCGAACCCGTTGCTGGGGAACCTCGGCTAATAGAAGATCAATTAGCCAAAGCGAAGGCTCTTCAAAATGAAGTCCTCGCTAATGGTAGAATTATTGAGAATGTACGTCAAGCCACCAATAATCTTCTTAATAGCATGTCTGAACTTTCACCCACGGAAAGAACTCAAGTTGAACGAGCAGCAGATGAATTGGAAAATAAATATCAAAATCTTTTGGATGTACTTGGTGAGCGAGTCAAGGATTTAGACTCGGCTTTAGTTCAAAGTCAAGGTGTTCAAGATGCTGTCGATAGTGTTTCTACTTGGCTCACAACAGCCGAGAATAATTTGAGGTGAGCATATTTTCTGAATGTGTGTGTGCAAATTTTATTTTATTTTTTATATCGTACTAATAATTGTAATAAACTAAATGTAAATTCTTGTTATAAATTTCAGGAGCATTATGAAGCCAGCTAGCTTAATCAGAGAAAGATTAGATGAACAAATCCGTGAAGTTAAAATGTCTCAAGCTGATATTGACTCTCATCGTCCCAGTATCGAGAGCATGGCTCGGGCAGCGGATGACCTTTTGAGGTCAGGTAATTCTCGTGTCTCAAAGAAAGTGGAAGGAAAGCTGAAGGATGTTTTGGCTCGATATGAAAAACTTGTAGAGAAATTAGTTCACCGATCCGTTTTCTTGAATGAAGTCTCCACTGCCTTGGACAGTTTCAATCACAATGTACAAACATTTGAAAATTGGTTCTCGGACATGTTTGAAATTATCGAGACGAAATTAGTTGGTGAACATGCAGCCGTTTTATTGGAGGATGTCATGAGACGTAAAGAGGAGAGGAAACGAGAATTTGAAGAGGTCATCTCAGCAGGAAAAGCTCTCGTGTCCAAAAAGGATGTCACTGACACTCAACCAGCTAAAGATAAAATCAAGGTAAGTATATTTCTTGTTAAATATGCCCATAGATTCGATAATAAAATGGACATACGTGATTTGAGTTATGAAGATATTAATGAAAATTTATTTGGTCTATTCATACAAAAAATTAGGCTCTTGAAAATCAATGGAAGGACTTGAGTGCAGTTTTGGATGAGAAAAATAAAATGAACCGTCAACGTGCAGAGCATTTGAATGCGTACGAAAAACTTCGGGATCAAGTCCAAACATGGTTGACAACAATGGAGACTCGTGTGGATAATCTTGAACCTGTAGCTGTGGATGCTGATCGAATTAAACAGCAAACGGAGGAACTCAAGCCTCTCGTCAAAGAACATCGTGACTACAATTCCACAATTAACAAGGTGAATGAATTGGGAACTGCATATGAAGCATTGACCAGAGGAGATAGAGCAGACAGCCCAAGAAGACGCTTGGCTGCCAGCCCAACCAAACGCTCTAGTTTCCGTTCATCTGAGGCTAGAAGTCCATCACCGTCCAAAACGTTTGGTGGTACAACTCAAAGTCCTATGTCTCCAAGTGGTTCCAGTGGATTCGGAAGCCGTCGTTCATCCCAAGAAGGATTTATCAATCTGGAAGATGCTAGTCCGATTCAACAGCAATTGAATGAAATTAATAACCGCTACAATTTAATTGGCATGAAACTCAATGATAGACAGAGTGAATTGGACTCCATTCGAGATGATGTGAGGAAGATTAGTGACAATCTCAAAACTTTATCCAAATTCTTGGACACCAAAGAGCGCCTTCTCCCAAAAGATTCCGTCCCACAAAATCGGGAGGAAGCGGAAAGAGTTCTCAGACAAGTTAAAAATATCCTTGAAGAATTGTCAGAAAAACAAGGACTTTTGGACAATACAAAACAACAAATTGATGATCTTTTGAAGAGAAAGCCGAATGTGCCTGGAGGGGACGGTCTTGTGGAGGATTTCGAAAAAATCAATGAGAGATGGAAGGATTTGCAAGACAAATGTAAGCGATAAAATTTATTTCAATAATGTCTTGTCGCCATTAAAAATTAAAAATAAAGAAACATTGATTAATTTGGTATATTTTCTTGATTACTTTTTTCTTTATAATGTAGGCAAGAAGCGTGTGGGATTTTTGGATAATCTGAAAGAATTCCATGATGCTCATGACAATCTGAATGGCTGGTTGAATGCCAAAGAAAAGATGATGGATGTTTTGGGACCAATTTCATCTGACCCTAGAACAGTTCAAAATCAAATGCAACAAGTTCAAGTCATGCGGGATGAATTCCGTGCTCAGAAACCAACTTTAGATAGCTTTAATAATGCAGGAGATAATATCCTTGCCGAAACTGACCCAAATAGTCCGGATGGTCGTAAAATTGAAGATAAACTTGCCAACATCAATCAAAAATGGAATGATTTACTTCATAAATTGGATGAACGTGAAGGGAATTTGGATGCAGCTAGTGGTGCTGGTCAGGATTTCTTCAATAGTCTCAATAAACTGCAGGATAATCTCCATAAAATCAGTGACGATTTGGATGACCTCGTGGCTGAAAAGGGTGACCCAGCTGAGATGCTCAAGAAATTGGGAGCTATCGAGAAGAATTTGGAAAGTCAAAAACCAGTTTTAGCCAATGTTGAAGCAGCAGGGGAAGCTCTTTGTGATATTCTTCAAGATCCAGCAGCCAAGAAGGACATTAAACAAAAGTTGGAACAAGTTGGCCGACTTTTTAATCAATGCCAAAAGAAATTGGACGGTGCCAAAGCAGATCTGGAGAATTCCAAGAAAGATGTTGCAGAATTTAATGATGCACTGGATGGTCTGAATAAATGGTTGAATGATATGGAAGATATGGTTGCCAATCAAAAACCACCATCCGCCGACTACAATGTCGTCAAAGCTCAATTACAAGAACAAAAACTCTTGAACAAAATGTTATCGGATAGGCAACCAAATATCACGTCCCTATTCAAATTGGGTAAGGATATTGCAGCCAAATCCGAACCAGCTCAAAGAGTGGAAATTGAAGGACAAATCCGAGATTTGGGTGGACGATATGACAACTTGTGTGATGGAGCAAAGGAGAGACAGAGAGCTTTAGAAATCGCCATGAAAGTTGCCAAAGAATTTCAAGACAAAATCGGGCCTCTATCTGAATGGCTTGACAAAACTGGAAAGAAACTCAAGGACATGTCTCTCATCCCATCCGATGAAGATAAAATACAAAGAAGAATTAAAGAACATGATGTAAGTAAACAATACTAGAGTATATACATGTATATATTTGAACGTTTTTGTAATAGGTTGTACTTTTAAATTTACGTAACCATAGTACAATCTCCATTTTTAATTTTTTAATTGTGACTACAATCTTATTATAATTTTTCACAGGCTCTTCACGATAGTATACTGAAGAAACAACCAGAATTCAACGATCTTGCTGATATCGCATCAGCACTTACAGAGCTTGTCGGAGATGACGAGGCAGCTAAAGTAGCTGACAAATTACAAGAATTGACAGAGCGCTATGGAAATCTAGTGGACGAGTCTGAAGCATTAAGACAACTTTTGAGACAATCCAAATCGGATTTGAGACATCTTGTTCTTTCGTACGAGGAACTAGTCAAATGGATGAATGACATGGATAAACGATTAACCAAACACAAAGTCGTCGCTGTTCACAAGGATAAGCTCCTAGAACAAATGGAACAACTAGCTGTAAGTGTTTATTGTATATTATTACTCGTATTTGTAGGTACACAACTTACATTTAAAAAGTTATGGAATATTTAAATGTGCATTTAAATTTAAATTCGAAATTTCTCTTTCCGCATAGGATTTGACCGATGAAATTAAAGATCGAGAGAAGCACGTTGATGAGACAGTTGAAGCTGGTTTAGATCTAATGAAAAATATTTCTAATGATGAAGCTCTTCAATTGAAAGAAAAATTGGACTCACTACAACGACGCTTCAATGATTTGACCACAAAAGCAGCAGATCTACTCAGGAATGCACAGGAGGCCTTACCATTAGTCATACAATTCCATGAATGTCACAACAATTTATCCGACTGGATGTTGGATGCGGAAGGACTTCTTCAGTCTTTAGATGGTTCAAGTCTGAGTAATCAAGAGAAGGAAATCAAAATACTAGAATCTGAAATCCCAGCACAACGTAAAGTTCTTGATCTTATCAATTTGATTGGACCACAGTTGTGTCAAATGTCACCGGGTGAAGGAGCTTCTACTATTGAAGGACTTGTGACTCGTGATAATCGTCGATTCGATGCCATTTGTGAACAAGTTCAAAGAAGAGCCGAGAGAATTCAAATGGCTAAAGCGGTAATTAACAAATGATTAGAATACAAAGACTTTCTCCACAGTCATTTTGGGTACAATTTTCCTCGAATCATATGCCTATAATTTAATGTCTTTTATTTTTATTTTTACAGAGGTCCATGGAAGTACTTGGGGACATTGATGATCTATTAGATTGGTTCCGTGAGGTTGAAGGTCAAATAAAGGATGCTGACAAACCAAGTTGTGAACCGGATGTCGTTCGTATTCAACTCCAAGAACATCGTGCACTCAATGATGAAATTAATAGTCAGAAAGGTCGTGTTCGGGATGTGTTAGCCACTGCCAAGAAAGTTTTACGTGAAGCAGCTCAGGGTGAAGATACTGCTCTTTTGCGAGAGAAAGCTGATGACCTTAAAGAGACGATGGAATCTGTTTCTAAACTCAGTAGTGATCGACTCAATGCTCTGGAGCAAGCTCTACCTTTGGCCGAACATTTCTTTGAAACTCACAATGATTTGAATAATTGGATGGACGCAATGGAAGATGAAATGCAAGTTTTGGATACTCCAGCTATTCGTCCTGAACAAATCATGAAACTCCAAGACAAAACTCAAGCATTCCTCGAATCTGTGAATCAACACAAACCACTCGTGGACAAATTAAACAAGACGGGTGGAGCCCTCATCAAATTGTGCAATAATGATGATGCGGGTAAAGTTCAAGAGATTGTCGATGCGGACAATGAGCGTTATAATGCCCTTAAAGTTCTATTGAGAGAGAAACAACAAGAGTTGGACAAGGCTTTACAGGAAACAAATAGATTTGAAGACAAATTGGATGGCATGTTGAATGCATTGGAAAGTACAGCCGATCAAGTGAACAATGCTGAGCCCATCTCAGCTCATCCAGATAAAATCCGGGATCAAATCGATGAAAATGCTGGAATCATTGACGATATGAAGAAACGTGAAGATGCATTCAATGCTATTAAAAAAACGGCTGCGGGTAATTTACTCAGATTTAACAAGTTTGAAGTAGTTAGTAGTAGAAGATTATAAATAATTAAATGCATAGCAAATTATTGTATTGGTTGCAAAGTTGACTATACGAAAGTACTAAGAATAACAAAGATGTTATAATTAATTCTTTAATTCTCTTTTTTTATTCCGTGTCAATACAGATGTCATTGCCAAAGCACCAAACAAGAATGACCCAGCTGTCAAGGATATTCGAAACAAACTTGACCGACTCAATAGTCTATGGGATCAAATCCAAAAGGCGACCAAAGTCCGTGGTAAGAATCTGGATGAAGCTCTTCTTCTGGCTGAAAAGTTCTGGGAACAACTCCAGGCTATCATGGAAAAATTGGATGCTCTACAAGAAAATCTTAAGAGTCAAGATCCGCCCGCTGTTGAACCCAAAGCTATACAAAAACAAGTTGATGCTCTCAAAGTCATCAAGAAGGATATTGACAAGACCAAACCAGAAGTCGGACAAGTTCGACAAGCAGGACAGAATCTCATGAAGATTTGTGGGGACCAAGATAAACCCGAAATTAAGAAGAACATTGATGATTTGGATTCCGCTTGGGATAACATCACTGCCCTTTTCGCTAAACGAGAGGAAAATCTTATTGATGCCATGGAGAAAGCCATGGAATTCCATGACACTCTTCAGGTTAGTCAGAAGCACAGTAGTATTATTTTTGATTTCATGGGTGAGTGGTTGTTACAGATTATAATTTGATTTGTATGCTTTGATTTCAGAGTCTCCTACGATTCTTGGATCGAGCTGAAGAGAGACTGGCGAATTTCGATGTAATTGGGGCGGATATTGATGCTGTGAAGAAACAGATTAGAGAGCTCAAGGATTTCAAGAACGATGTTGATCCGATGATGGTCAAAGTTGAAGCCCTGAACAGGTCAGTCAATTTATTCATCCTGGTTCAAAAAAAGAAATTTCATACAAAACAAACGTATTTTAATATTTTTAATGAAATGATTCAAAATGATTGCACTCACGAGAGTCAATAGACAAACTTGATTCTTTCTTTCTCTCTTTCTTTTTCTCTATACTTAACATGGTTTAAGTTCTATTTCCAATTCAGTCATTCACTTGTGTAGCTATAATTAAAATGTATCTCATTAGTACATTTAAAACTATCTATATGAAAAGTAAATCTAAAGTTTAATTCATTTATTCTGGATATACTTATTAAACAATTTCTCTCGGTGGTAACTGATGGGTTGGGATTATGGAAACGATTATGAATGAACAATGCTAACCTGGTTACATAACCATCAGGACTTTGTGGAGGCAAGTATTTTAATTAGTCCAGAGTGTTTGCTGAGCTCTGACATTTTCATTTGTCGTGTCGTCCCCTGTTTGTTTTGTTTCGCTAGTCGTCTCGTTCCTGTCTTGATCCACCATAATTTAGTTTTTTTTTTCCTTGTACTATTAATTTAACTATTCTGCTTCATGTTCTAATCCTTTGAAACCAATTTCAGTGTGAATAATTCAAAATATTTAATTTTTTTACTAGATGATTATAGTAGACAGTTAATGTATATTTTAAAATTATTTTATGTTTTTTAACAGTCATAAAATAGTTTTGTTCTTTGCACGATTTCATAAAAATCCACCTTTTTTTGTGTATAACGCGCAAGCAAGTACTTACATTTATTATTTGTGTTTACTTGTTAAATGATCATATTTAGAAATCTAACACTAACTCACAACTTTTTTGTTGTTTCTGTTTGTACTAATTCGGCAATAATATTTTGCTTGAATACTATTTTGAGTGTTTGTCGTTTATCGTGGTTGATTATACATGAAGGTGTAACTTATGTTTTGATGTGATTAAAATAAATTCAATAGACAAGCTCACGAGTTGACAGAAAGGACATCTCCAGATCAGGCAGCTAAAATTAAGGGTCCATTGGCTATCGTCAATCGTAGATGGGATGATTTACTCAAGGGTATTGTGGATCGTCAACGAGAATTGGAGAACGCTTTACTTCGTTTGGGTAAGTGGAAGACGATGCGATAATTCATAATATGTAGTTGATGATCTGTTCACAAAGGAATATTGAAAATGATCAGTGTGAATTATTCCTTATTTTCCAGGTCAATTCCAACATGCTTTACAAGAACTCATGGCATGGATTGAGAAGACGAATAAATCATTAGACTCTCTCAAACCAGTGTTTGGAGATCCACAAATTATTGAAGTAGAACTAGCCAAATTAAAAGTTGTGATGAATGACATTCAAGCTCATCAAAATAGTGTGGATACTTTGAATGATGCTGGACGACAAATTATTGAAGCAGAGAAGGGTTCTGAAAATGCATCACAGACAAGACAAAAATTGAATGACTTGAATAGGAAATGGGAAGATTTACAACAAAAGGCTAACGGAAAACACAAAGAGCTCGAAGATGCTCTCCGTGAGGCTCATTTATTTAACCAAGAAATTCAAGATTTACTTTTATGGCTTGGTGAAGTTGATTCTGCTATTTCAAGCAGTAAGCCAACTGGAGGACTCCCAGAGACGGCAGCTGAACAACTTGCAAGATTTATGGTAAAATCAATTAGAATTCTAATAGTAATTCAGCTATTGCGCATATCATTTTTCCATTTTGAATGGCAACTTTTAATTTTGATTGTATTTGAATTTGTACAGGAAATCTTTAATGAATTGGAAGCTAATAGACCTAAAGTGGAAGCTGTTTTACAACAAGGACAGGAATATTTGAAGAAATCCAATGAGGGAGCCGCAACCAATTTACAACATAATTTGCGTACTCTAAAACAAAGATGGGACAGTGTCATGAACCGAGCCAATGATAAAAAGATTAAATTGGAAATTGCACTGAAAGAAGCGAATGAATTCCACAGGGCTGTTCAGGATTTCATTGAATGGCTTACAGAAGCTGAGCGATATCTCGCTGGTAAGAACATTATTTGGAAACAATATATATAGAGATTTAAAGATTTAATTAGCACGGACAGAGTTGAAATTTTAAAATGCTTTTATTTTATGTAGGTATGGAACCCGTTTCTCGAGTTCTACCCAAAGTCGTCGAGCAAGTTGAGACTCATAAGGAATTCCAGAAGGAAGTGACAGCTCATCGTGAAGTAATGGTCAATCTGGATAAGAAAGGAAATCATCTCAAATATTTCAGTCAGAAACAAGATGTCATTCTGATTAAAAACTTACTCATCAGTGTTCAGCATCGTTGGGATCGTGTTACGTCCAAATCCACCGAGAGAACACGAGCCTTGGATCTTGGTATGAAAGAAGCCAAAGAATTTCATGATGCCTGGATTTCTTTGTGCAAATGGTTGGATGATGCCGAGAAGAACTTGGATGAAATGTCCGCAACAGCTGGAAATAATCCTATCAAAATCAAACAAATGTTAGTCAAACACAAAGAGTTCCAAAAATTATTGAGTGCCAAACAGCCCATTTATGACAATACAATGAAAATGGGAAAGAATCTCAAAGACAAGGCACCCAAAACGGATGAGCCGATTTTGAGGCAAATGTTGACAGATTTGAAGAACAAATGGAACGCCGTGTGTAATAAGAGTGTGGAAAGACAACGAAATTTGGAGGAAGCTCTATTGCGAAGTGGACAATTCAAAGATGCATTACAAGAGCTGTTGGATTGGCTCAAACAAGTTGATTCCCTCCTTGTTGATGACAGTCCGGTTCATGGAGATTTAGATACCGTCTTGGCCCTTATTGAACAACATAAGGTGAGATTATTTCCATAAAATCAAGTATTTCTTTGATTCCAAATACTAAATGGATAGATTGTATTTACGGAAATGTATTTTGTTGTGTATGATGATTTAGAAAGTGGAAGATGAACTTCAGCACCGTCAATCTCAAATGAATGATGTCGTGCGTACAGCAGAGGAGATGATGGAAACAGCCTCTCCAGAGGAGAGAGAGAAACTTCGTGCTCACGTGAAGGAGATTAAAGGTTTCTTCGATAAAATCAAAACCAAGTGTGAAACTCGATCTAGACGACTTGAGCAGGCTCTTAAGGAAGCTGAGAAATTACACAAATCCGTTCACATGCTATTAGAATGGCTTTCTGATGCTGAAATGAAACTCCGATTCGCTGGTTCATTACCAGAGGATGAAGAGTCTACCAGAAGACTTTTGGAGGAACAAGACAAGTAAAATTCCTAAAATTTGAATACTCTTGACATTCCCTTTAAAACATGAGAGATGTTTTCATACCTAATGAATTTTGATACTATTCATTATTTCGTTTTAGGTTCATGAGAGAGCTTTTGATCAAAGAAGTAGAAAAGGATGATACCATTGATCTTGCCAAATCTATCCTTGCCAAAGCTCATCCCGATGCTGTTAATGTTATCAAACACTGGATTTCAATCATTCAGTCACGTTGGGACGAAATTTCATCTTGGGCTAAACAACGAGGGGACAAACTCAGAACACATTTGGCATCACTTCGTGACCAGGAAAATCTTTTGGAGGAGCTCATGAATTGGTTACAGAGATGTGAAGACACTTTGACCAATTTGGAAGCGGAACCATTGCCAGATGACTTGTCAGAAATACAAGTCCTCATTAAAGTGAGACTACAACGAATCTATATCCGACTCTATGCTTGAAATTCCTTCTTTACGTGTCAATTACATTTTATAAATTTCACTCATTTCAGGAACACAAAGAGTTTATGGAAGGTATGGCTAAACGTCAACCAGAAATTGACTCTGTTTGCAAACCCAAGCTGATTACACGTCAACCAGTCGGTAAAGCAAAGCCGGGTAGTCGACTTCGTAGTACTACTCCTGGGTACGTCCAATTAACTATTATCTGTCTTATTATCCTGAATCCCATTCTCTCTCTCTCTCTCTCTCTCCATCTCCATCCTACAAACTATACAAATCATTGTAAATCATTGAATGGCTACTTTTTGCACCGTACGAGCATGAAATATTATCATTCATTATTGTTATTATTTTTCTTTCTTTCTTCAGTGGAGAAAGTCGTGAGACTTCCCCAGAATTGGATATGCAACGTAGAATAAGGTTCGTGTCTTGTTTTGTTTTAACTTATCATTTTTTGTCTCCTCATTTCAAATTGCGAATGTTTTCAATGTTTCAAGGTATTTATAGAATGAAGAATGTATATAAATCTAAATGGTTTACCTAGTTTATCCTTTCCTCACTATTTCACTTGCACAAATGCACGCGGTCTTTGTTCAAAGATTCGATAAATAACTTGTGTCTATTATTTCCAGATTTTTAAGTACAATTAAGTTATTATTATTTGACACTTGTTTACATATGAAATTTTCCTTACCTCCTCAAATGAATTCAAATGTATAATCGTACATTTATGAGATATTTAAAAGTTTTTTGTGTATGTAAAAAAAGGGCAATCAAATGACTCGTGTGTTCTCGTTTTGTTGTGTTATTGTGGATTTTGATGGCTTTATTCTGTGTGTGGTGTGTGCATTATATTATTATTATATTGAAATGGGTATTGTAGTAAACCGATTGGTACACCGTCTCGTGAGTCGACGCCGATGTCACGTATGGACAGGTGCGTTAGATTTTTCGGAAATTCGCTGCTTATCAGCTTTTTTTTTTTTTTTCATTTTGTAGTTCAAATAAATGCAATTCGGTTTGTATCCCCCAATAGTTTGAGCATGTCTTTGATCATAAATTCGTCAGACCAATTTGATCTTTCTCTTTAGAAAGCGTCCAAAATTAGAGTGATTCGTCATGTCTTTTTTCAAACTTGTTTAACTGTAGGAATTTCAAAGTATCTAAAAATAAGATTCTTTTTTATCTTGAAACGTTTTTTTTTATGATGATGAACGCCAACTTGCTGGATTTAATTTTTATGTTTATTAAAGTTTTTGTATTTGTTTCACTTTTGTTAAATATTGCATATATATGTGTTAAATCATTTCAAACAGCGAGTGGCTTATCAGAATGTTTCAGTTGTTTTTTTCAGTAAGTGCGTTTGTGGGTGATCGTGTGTTTGTATAGTCCATGCATATTTTGTCCTAGGGTCCCAATTATTATTTACCTATAGTGTGGCTTAAATAAATAAGAAGAGCTCTTTAGTCATTTTTTTTTTTTGCATGTTCATTATTTTGGTTCTTGTTTTGTTATTTCGTTTTTTGCTGGTGTGTAGTCCGGGACGAGAAAAGTCACCCGACTTATTCCCGCATATTGGACCAAGATTTGATCGTAGAGGAAGGTACAGATCAACGATTAGATGCTTAATGTTTCATGATATAATTTGTATTATTTCATTTCCTGTTTAGTGTTATTTGATTGACTATTTTTAACTGGAATGTGTAGGCAATTGGAATTAAATTATGTGTAGTATAACATTTGATGCTTGTAGATTGGTAATTTGGTAGTTTATATGGGTAAATTGGTTGATGCTTGAGGTAATATGATTAATTTTTTAGCTAAAAATGTATAAAATCTCCCTCTGTTCCTCTCACCGTCAAAAAATAAACTCACAACATTAAACGTATTAAAAAAATATGGAAGGACATTTTAAAAGTAATTGCCATCATGATGTGCAATTACGATTTGAAAAACAAATGTATTACTTATTAAACACCAAAGTTGAGCACTCGTGCCGTATTAAAACGTATGTAACAAACAGTATAGATTTATAGGTATATAAGAAAAAAGAAAACAATTTATCATTTAACATTTACCACAACACGATTTTAATAATTATTAGCATGCAAGCATTTAATGTTTCTGTATACTTATTTATAAACATTGCGGCAACTGGGTTCACAGCAATAATAATAATAATTGTTATTATTTTAGATAATAAAATAACCTACAAACACACAGGTTTATCATTATAAATCGGACAAAGTATGACAAATTACATGTTTTTAATCGCCTAATTTCTTGTTATTACTCACATTATAGCAAAGCCATCGAACCTCAAATTAAGAACCCAAGGGTGAAAGCTTTGTGGGACAAGTGGAAGCACGTCTGGATGATGGCTTGGGAACGTCAACGTCGACTTCAAGATAAGAAGTAAAACTGTCATAGCATTATATCTGTATTATAATATATTGTGCAACGTAAATTAAAGTAGTGAAGGCACTAATTGAGCTTTCATATTCACTCTCTCTTTATTAATGATTTCAATTTCATTTCATGACAATTTCTAGCAACTATTTACTTGAGTTGGAGAAAGTGAAGAACTTTAGCTGGGAAGATTGGAGAAAGCGTTTCTTAAAGTTTATGAATCACAAAAAATCCCGAGTTACTGACCTATTCCGTAAGATTGATAGGAATAACAATGGCCTTATCCCCAGAGAAGAGTTTATTGATGCCATAATGAAAACAAGTAAAGCCTTTCTAAAAAAATCGTACATGTGTGAAGAAAAACATTGTCATTATTATCGTCGGTAGCGGGTAGCCGTATACTTTGTACCATATAATAATAATAATAATTTTGTGGGTGTGCTTGTTTTTCAATGTTTTCATTAGAATTCCCCACCAGTCGCCTTGAGATGAATGCCGTGGCTGACATGTTTGATCATGGTGACCACTTGATTGATTACATGGAATTCATTGCTGCTCTCCGACCAGATTGGGAAGAGAAGAAGCCAAATGCTGAGGTGGACATTGTAGATGATGAAATCCAAAGACAAGTAATGAAATGTACTTGCCGACAAAAATTCCGAGTCTTCCAAGTTGGCGAGGGTAAATATCGGGTAAGAATACTTTTTTTTCTTCTCTAAGTTGCTTTTAACATGTATATATGTATGTTGGGGATACACACGTGCATGTGGCATGTGCACATGTGGGTATGGACATAGAGAGGCTATTTGAGAAACCCCTATTTGCATTTGATTTAAGTGTGCTCGTCTTTGTTTGAGCAGGGTTAAAAATGGACAAGTAAAAGATAAAAAAGAAGTCTTTTCTTTCTGATTTTGTGCAATTAAGAGTACGGTCAAGGAGTTCATATCCAAACGTGATGATGGATAGTTGTTATTTATCTTTGACAAACAGTTGACGCTAGTCAAACAATCAGTAATTATTGCTATCTTTGTAGCCCAACAATTTTTGTGTTTTGTGTGAGGGACATACAAAAAAATCAATTTTGTGTTGGACGGTCGCAAAATTTTATGGAATCACACAGACCACAACCATAATGTTTTCACGACAATAAAATCTTTCATAGGACAAAACTTTCTCCGTAATAAAAGGAAAAACAAGTATGGTTGTATTTTATGAAGAGAAAGTCTGCTCTTCACGAGCAGTAATATGCGAATCTGAATCTGCTATACAGTTTTTTCAAAAGATTGTGAATGGACTTTGTATCAGTTTTATAAACTAGTTGTAGTAGACATTATAGACGTACATATCTCCACATGCACTTGTGTGATTACACAATATTTAGGAAATAAAAAAGCATTGGGTACTAAAACGTGCATGTTTTTTTTTCAGTTTGGAGACAGCCAAAAATTGAGATTGGTCCGGATTCTAAGATCTACAGTCATGGTACGAGTCGGAGGAGGGTGGGTGGCCCTTGACGAATTTCTGGTCAAGAACGACCCCTGTCGTGGTAAGTTTTGGGCGTCTGCCTACGGCTGGCCCTATTTGGGTGTTTTATACGTTAATTTATTCATATTTAACTTAATTTCGTGATAATCCATCAAATTTAGCTAAATTCCGTCTCAGAAAACTATATGCTGGGTTTTTTTTATAGGATTTCCAAGTAGGCACATCCAGTGTTTTCCAATATTACCAGGAGATTGAAAACACTGGAGCTGTGACTACCTGGAAATCCAAAGAAAAACCATGGTCATTTCCTGAGACGAACTATATATTATAGGAATTCAATCACTTAAAATAATTTGATTATTGATATACTCAAACTCGCAAGTTACTAGGGAATAGTTTTGGTGGGGGTGGTGGTGGTGGTGGTGGTGGGAATAATATCTCTATACTTTAAACAAATAACTAGAAAACATATTTATAGCATGTCAAATATTTGCATACAAGATTCTAGAAACTTTCTTTGGTCGTCTTACTGGCTATTTTTACCCTTCCGTTCATCCTCAGGATAGTCTATTGGGACGACAATGGTTTTCATCAGTCATGATGAGATTCGTTTATAATCTGATTAATGAATCCATGTAAAACAAAAACAAAATGGCAAATCTAGTTTATTTTGAAATGAACGTATGAACAAAACAAATTCCTTTGTCAATTCATCCGTATTTGAGGTATTCATTAACAAAATGGAATGCCTGCTGAATTCTCCAGCAGTGGGATGTGGTGAGTACTATACTGAGTACGTATCAAACATGGAATTGTCATGGCTCGTGGGTAAGATTAAAAGGTCATTAGTATCGCGAGTTTCCACAAGCCTTTTGTTGACTTCATAATAACAAAATGTAGCGACAAACAGTACTCGGCACATTGGATTTCAATGTCAATGGGAAACCTCACGTATTTCATTGTGTATACCACGTACACTCTCGCTCTTACATTGTCAGTCCGTCTACACCCGCAGAAACTCTGTGTTCTATAACGTAATCTGTCTACTTTCCATGTTTTGAGATAGCTATAGCCAGAGTATTTATTATTAAATGGTAGAATTTGAGAGTAGGTGCATATATATATATATATGTATGTATTTAGTTACTCATTACTTATGTCCGCCGTAGGATGATGATGAATGGTTTACAATTGGTTTACATCGGCATGTACATACCAATTTTCAAAAGAAGGAAATCAAACGTACTTCTTTGTATGTATGCAAAATATTGTGAGCGAAATCTGTGGTTGGTCTGAGTCTCCACAGATGAATTTTCGTGAATTTAGTAGCCATAGTTGTGGCCTCATCAAAGAGTGTGCAGGAAAAACATATTATGCTGGATTCGTGTGCTTAGCTTTCATGTATCTCGTACTACATTGGATGGGATACACTGTACTATAGATATATTCCATAGAAATAGAACTTGAGACGACTACGATTGAAATTGAAACTTTACGATATTGAATCAGGTCAAAATCTAAGCCGATTTACTACTATAGTATTCGTGTAAAGATATAAGATGATGACCTCATTTTAGATCAAATTATAGTTGAAAGATTGCGATTAAATAAATGGATTGTCAACTTTTCCGAGAATTATATTCTATTTTATACATACAAAGTTTGCGCTTTCACCTTTTGATTGAATTTTGACTTTGTTAAGTTGTATTAGGAAATTAAGTAACTAAATAATTATTAGTTAGGTGTTTTGGATTTCTTTGACGTCATAATTTGGTAGTGTTGAAAATTATATTACCATACATTGCCATTTGCCATACATTACACACGTATTCGGGTGGTTTTGATGTAACTTCAAAGGATTGAAAAGTTTGTTTAGAGAAAGGAAATTTCTAATCATTGTAAATACTTGCTTGTTCTTTTTTTCTTTCTATTTCATCGTTTGTTTCTTTGAAATAACCATTTAATGTACATGGCTTGCAATTGTCTGACCTCTTAAAGTGGTTTTACATCTAACACCAGACTTGGTCTCGCCATTGGAACATTTGTCCAGTTGTCCATTCGGATCTCCATGCCACAGTCGCAGTTGTATTATGTGTAAGACAGACATATTTTCATCATCAAATCCTCATCGAATCCTCTTGTTGTTGTTGTCGTTGTTCTTGTTGTTCTTATTTTTATTGTTATCGTACCCACGGACTTCCCGTTTGCTATTCTATTTTTGTATCAACACAAACGTCGTTTATACAATAATTATAATTATTCGTAATGACATGATTTCGTTTTTTTTTATTACTTTTTACTTTCCCTTTACATCCGATTCAGTTGCTTTTTCATTTAGAGTAATTAATACTACAGCATGTGATTACGTTTGTTTCTGTATTTGATTTGGATTTTGCAACGAATTGAAATGATCAGCGGTCATGAAAATGACGAGGGATTAAAATGGTATAGTGTCGTTGTTTTTTTCACAAAATTTGTATTAGCATGGTGAAAACTATATATGTTTACTCGTCAAATATAAAATGTCGTGCATCTTTTGTATTTTGGTTTGCGTGATTCTCTCTCTCTCTCTCTCTTTTTTACACATTTTTATTTCCCATACATCCAGTCTATATAGGTTGTCACATGTGTAATTCTTTCCCTACGTGTTTGCTTTCAACCACATACACTAGACTATGATCGATGTTGTTGAAATAGAGGGGCATGAAAAATTAAATTGTGTTTGTATAGTTGGTAGTTTTATACTCAACTCAAGTGGTAACCCTCATCGTCTCATATTCTTATGAATCATTTAATAAACGTTATCATATAATTCAAGTGCATGTTATATTGTTATATATATATTTTGGATTTTGACAAAGAATGTATTTGTTGGGGGAAAATGGAATGGTTTTGGTATGATTATAGTATTCACACGTTGGATATAATTTTGCATGAGCTATATTTGGTATAAGTATGTACACGAAGTTGTCATTTACCATGTAGTTTTTTTCTTTTTTTCGTAAGTCCAAGTAAAAAGTTTACGGAATTTTCATTTATGTTTTGTACATAGTAAATAACATTTTGAGTTCTTGTAGTTTATTTTATAAGAAAGCTCTCAAGTTACAAATTAAATTATTGCTTTGAGTGTAGATTTTGCACATTTGTTTTTGGAGTATGTAATCAAAATTTAAATGATAGGATCTTGATCGGTTTTGTCGATTTTGAAACTAACATTAGTTTGGCATGTTTGTTCTTTTTTTTGTTTGATTTATGTGGTTCCGTGAGAGTAGCTAAAGGACGTACGAATATTGAGCTACGAGAACAGTTCATCCTGGCTGACGGTGTCTCTCAGACAATGACGGCTTTTAAATCCAAAGCCAGTGGATCAACCATTTCCAGTCAGAGTGGCAACCGAAGTGCTCAGTCACTTCCAGCAGCTGGGCCCATCACTAAGGTTTATATTTATACCTTTATACATATGTATTTTTTGCTTTCAAAAAACTTAAACATAACGCCTGTCCGTCTTTCTCTCTTTTCAATTTTCTTATAATTCCTGCATTGCAAACCATTTGCTTTAAACTTTTCATTTATTTAGCATATATATGCAATTTCCCCTATAGTTTTTTTTTCTCAAATATTTGCAGTTGCTTTCTGTTCTTTCTTTTGTGCTTTCTCTGTCTGTTTGCAATTTTAATAAGGAGCAAATGCGATTGCAAGCTTTACGGAATGAACATCAACACCTTTTTTCAACGTCACTTCCCATTCGTTCATTATGCCATATTGAATGTTTAATCTAATTTGGAAAATAATGGCCGTGTGTCCTTCTACGAAAAAGTGGAGGGGATTCCCGGCTTCTGAATCATCAAGTTCTTTATGTTCGTTGATTTTGTTATGACAGTTGAAGACACTATACAGTGAGAAAGAAAAACGTTTTTAAGGGGAAGGATACAGCTCGTAAAGATGACCTCTTGGCCTATATTAATGCCACTGGTCTACGCGGTTTCTGTTCCCTTAAAGGAAGCGGATCCCCATAATACAATACAAAGGGGAAGGATTATAATCCTCTTAAAGCTCGCTCTTAGAACTTCCACAGGATTTGTTCACATGGGATTTTGCTTCTTGTGTTTTACAAAAAAAAAAAAAAAAACAGCACAGTCTCACTCTTTATTTTAAGTGTAGTGTTATAAGCATTATGTATTTAGTTGTGTAGTCGTATTTTATAGTTCCGTTTCATTTTTGCACAGCCTCAAAGAATATCTTCTTCTTGCAATAGACTTGATATTTGCAGCAAAATTATAGTTTGTTGGCATATGCTCTCAAAACTAAATTACAATGGTCACAAAATTCTCTGTCGGCTACAAAGGAAAGTTGGTTCATGTTCCCTCCATCGCCATTGTCATTGCAGTAGCCGTATACACTTTTAATAAGCACAAGCACAACTTGTAGACTGCGACTTGTCGGTATAGGGCTGTCAAATAATCTCCAGGAGATTTTATTGATTATAAAAGAGTCATCATGGTTATAATGGTCGTGTAATGACCAAAACAGATGAGTATTTGCGAGGTAAATGTAAATGTGTGTAGTCTGTGAAGGTGCGTGTACAAATGTACACGTATAATATCTAGAAGTATATACATAAGTATGTAGTAGTAGTTGTTGTTGTAGTATTTTTATAAAATGAGCTGTATGAGTAAGTATGAGTCCTTGTCTCTTGTCTTGTCATGTCCGCACCAAAGCTGAATACATTTTGGCAATTTTCGAGAGTATTCGAATGAGCCAGGAGACGGGTGGTGGTGATTCATCGTTTCATGGCGAATGTTCCTCATCAGGAAATTATCACATTCCACCTCGGATTTCGAAAGCTAATTCCAGATGGAAGCCAGTCTACCAATGGGTAACACATATATCTGTATTAAAGAGAATGTGTGTGTGAATTTTTGTGTTTTCCCCCCCTCATGTTATTGTTGTTGTTGTTGTTGAACAGAGTTTTGTCGTTGTGCATCGTATAAATAATTTGTAGTAATTGGGTTTTTGGATTTGGTTGTGTTGTACATGTACTTTTAGTTGGTTTAGTTGGTCTTGTTAAATGAGTATCAGAAATTTTGTGTTTGTGCGGATTGTGTATGTCTACAATGGCTTTTGTTCCCTTTGAAATCCAGTGATGGATTATTATTTACTTTAGGTATAAACATTAAAATTTCATATAGAGTTTACAATTTGAAAGCTTTTCTATCATATTTTCAGGATGTTGAAGCTATTAAATTCGAGATGATAGTGTAGAGGAATTTGATTCAAAGTAGGACTAGGTACATAATGAAATAGTGACATTTTATCAACTGCGGGGGAAGTTGAATTTTTAAGTTAATATTCATATATGTCACTCTCCGAGAACTTAAATAGTACGTGACGCCTCATGTTATTGTAATTCAAGCAGGGGAAAGAGTACCAGTCTTTTTGATGTTGACAGTTTGTTGGAATGTATTTATTTTTGACTTTCTATTTGTTCCTTGTATAAAATTCGAGGAAATGTATCCAGGAAAAATTACTGAGGATATATATTCAAGTCCGTGTAGAAAATACATACAACATTTTTTTTTCTCTGAATTTTAATTAGTTTTTTTAGTACAATTTTATGGTGACTTTTTTTTCTACTCGCAGATAGTACTTAAAATGCAAATGATGTTGTTGTTGCTGAAAAATATACACGCGTTGATTTTATTGTTTGGGCTTTTTCAATGTTGTTGTAGTTGACATTTTTCTAATCAAATGTTTATAGTCCATGAATGCTATCGCTTCAAGTGCGACACAGTTTTTTAATGTATTTCCAAAGGAGAAGCAGTAAACAAAAGTTATGACGTGATTTTTTTGGGGTAATGTTTTTAAAGTGAGAAACGTAGTTTACGAGTTTACTAAAAAAAAAAAAAAAATTGTGTGGATTTGTAATTGAAAAGTCAAGTTTTGATAACTGAGCATAGTTTCAAAAAAAAAAAAAAGTAGGAGCCGCACTGCAATACCTAATCCAGCTTTATTGCTTACTTTTAAGGCTTGCTCAAAATTAAATGTACAGCTTCACCTGATTTCAATAAAAAGCTTTTTTTTTTTTGTGGTTTTGGTGGTGATGAATGTCTAGGATTGGGTATAATAATATGAAATTGAATGGTACGTCTAGGTGAAAGAGCGAAGCATCCGAAGTGTTCCAATGGGAGGACGAGCAAGATCGACAGATCGAACGACTCCCGATAGTACGTTTAGTGATGATGGATTTGCACTATCTCGTCTACCACGAAAATCATCCGCTGGTCCTGGACGTAAGCAAAATATTATATGATTCGTTTCCACTTCTTTTTCGTAATATTTTTCACTGACTTCCTTCTGCTTCCTCCTACGTACGTCAGTATATAGAGTTTAATTGTAATTATTTTTTCTTTTGTATTTGAAGGGGGGAGTACACCTGGGAGTCGTCCTGGAAGTAAACCACCAAGCCGTACCGGTTCCAATCAATCTTTAGACAGCACAGGTATGACTCGTAATGTTCCTTATTTTTGTAATGTGTATTAACTATGTACATATCCAACTTTGTAATTTGTCTTGCTTACTTGTACCGTCTCCTCACTTTACATTGCTCACTTGCATGTTTTCGTCATCATGAGCAGTGAGCATCGGAGTGAGTAATCAGTGTTGGTGTCAAGTTGCTGCTAATTAACAATTTCTAGAGAAACATTTTCGTTTTGCCTTCCCCATCAATTGAAATGAGTAGAATTTAAATTTAAACATTTCCGTAAAAAGTACAGACGCTTTGTGTCTGGAGTATATAGAAACAGAACCTTTCCTTGCATTTCTTGTACAAAGGATAAGTGATTGTTAATTTGTTTTACATTGTAGTTTGGTAGACATTTCACTTTTGTTGGAGAAAATCATTTTTTGTTTTGTGTGTGTTGAAACTTGAAGATGGAAATGATACCGTGTGTGTATAGCTTGTAGGTTTTGTCTGTCTGTGTCTGTTTGTAGAGTTGATGCTTACATAAATTCCGTACAGAGACATTATTTTTTATACCAAAAATGTTAAAAACATGGTGTATACATATTTTGAAACTTTAGATGATCACTCAAGTCGCATTCCAGTTCGTAGAACAGGAAGTCTGAAACGCGGGACAACTTCAGGTTTGAGAACTCCATTGGCAACTAGCACACCAGTATCTCGAGTTCCGTTCTCACTTAATACAAATGTGAATAGTAATGGTGCTTCTGTCAGAGGTCGAAGTCCTAGTGGCACTAACAGTGAAAGGTAAAATTAAATGATGAGTCAAAGTTTGTTATTTTTTTAGTAGAAACATTAGTTGAAGTGTAAGTGTACAGATATGTATAGTTGCATAAACTTTCATCATTTCCCAATCTAATGAAAACACGTTCCCTGGATTGGATATGCTTACAATAGCCTTTTTTTTATCCAGTACGTTCATGTACATGACACTCGAAACCCTTTAGATTTTTCCTGGATAAAAAAAAATACTTGTTGCATAAACTATAATAATGAGTGCACGAGTCTGTTTTTTTATTCGACCCATTTAGTTGCATACATTATTAACCATGTACAGGGAGCTGTTATAGTTGGTTTAATCTTTCTAGGAAATATTCTCAAGATGAAAGTATAATTGTAGAAAAGTTTTTAAAGAGCAAAGGACAAAAGTGGTTTTTATTTTTTATTTTTTTATTATTTGAAAATTATTGTAGGCTTCCAAATTGTAAGATTGTAAAAAAGAAGAATCCCTTCAAGTCTGTAGCTATTTAGAAAGAGACCAACTTTGCAAGTTTCTAGACGAGAGAGACACTTGTGAAGGAATGTGCGTAATGTACTCGGACGTGGTTGTAGAATCGCTGGATTTTTTATGACACATATATACGACGAGGCCGTAAGAAAGGCTGAATCAAACTTTTCTTTTGAGTATATGCTGGTCGTTGACAGGGGAAAGTTTTTCCTTTCTCGCTCTCTCTCTCTCACTCGCAAGATATTTTCTCCCGTCCCACACGCTTCCAAGACATATTTACTTGTCATCATCCATCTCATGAATTTTTATTAGTTCAATAAACGCAAAATGAAATTCATGCGTGAACGATGTTGGTGAGCTTGAGAATGAGCTTTCCCCGGCCATCCAGTCAAAAATATGTAAAAGTGGAGTGTAAACAACTTTTTGCATAGGAAAAGCTATGGTAAATATATATAGGGGATGCATCATATACATTTATTCACATGGAAATCAAACCCACTTGTAAACGACTCCTGTACATATCGCCCATAATCTAAACTAATAACATTTGCTTGTAAAATGTCTCCACAACTTTTTATGTAAACAACGTTTTGCGTAAAATGTGGCCAAGGGTTTTTTATTTGAGGTTAAACTTGATCAACTATTACAATAAATGAAGCCTCATTTCTCATGGATTTTATTTGCAAACTTGTTGAAGAGACCTTTTAACTTGAGGACATCTCTTACTATTTTATTTGGAGCCCTAAAAACAAAATGTGCGTAACCTCGTTCATCGACTTGCCAGTATTTTGAGGTCAAGCGCTTACGATGACGTATTTCCAGTCATTTTCATTAAATTTTTTCTTTCATTTGTATATTATATGTATAAGAATTTTAAATATTCCACATAAAAATATTTGATTTCGTTTAAGATCTCGGGGTTTGATTTCCGTCTTAAATGTTTATTTTGTAGCCATAAATTCAGTAAATGCATATCCAGATGGATTCGTGATTTCAAGATGATTTACGATTGTTTACAAAAAGAAACGTTCTATACTCGATAGCATTCCGAGTTTTTGTAAACTTCATGCTATTTATGAGTAAGATTTTAGGATTCCCCCTTTCCCAAATTTCATTGGCTAAAAATAACAAACTGAAAACTCAAATAGCTTAAATAAAAAAACTTTAATAAGAACAACAATAATGTCGTCTAATATCATGTACACTCAAATTTAATGTCTAATATCTCAAACCTCGGGTTTACACGATAAAATTACATGCTGTATATATACTAATTCTAACAAATGACATTGTTAACTTGGTGTAGGGCGTTGTCATTTACTAGACCGTCCAGTGCTCAAAGTGCCAGACAGATGATAAGAACGGGATCCGCATCTAGTCTTTCATCTATGACTAACTTCGGTTCCAGGTAATACATTTAACTACATACATAACTACAACAGTAATACTAACTTTAATTCCACAAACATTTCCATTGCCATTATGGTAACCCCTTTGTATCAAGTATACTTATTTCTTTTTTGGATCAAATGTAGTTCTCTCTTTTCTACTGAGTACATGTAAATGTATGTATAATTTCCTTTTGTTATTCATGTATCTCATAAATTCTCCTATGTATCTCCTTTTATATGACCAATCAATTAACCGATATATTTGTCAATAAAGAACTAACTAACAAATTGGCTTTCTGTAATCTTTTTGTTTAACCAGACCTTCACGAATTCCTGTATTTGTTGGAGGCGATTCAGTGGATCTCTCTCCTAGGTAAACCATGGCGTAGCGCTCTCTTTCAATTTCTCTCTCTCTCTCTCTCTTTTCGTTTGTTCTATTTCTTTTATTATTAGTGCTCTGATATAAACTAACCTTGTACTATTCATGGACTCATTTTATCTTAAATCCATGCAAAATGTACAAATAAATGCTCTTAGTGTATAAAATTTCAAATCCTAATCTCTGGGTCACACAGTCAATAGTTAGAAAATAAAAAAAGGATCGGGAATCTATTTTTCTAGTGTAATCTCCTTGGATTTGCATTAATTCACTTGATTTACACTAGTATTAGTAGTTTGTCTTGCTCCGAGAGTTCAATATCAAGTTGCTCACTGTTAACTGTTGACTGTGTTGATAGAGATGGACGTTTATTTTTCAATTATATTACGAGCTTTTTCTCTAATTGTTTCGCATTTAAAATGCAATCGTGGCTTGTCGTTCCTAGAAACAAATATCATAGTAGAGAATTTCTATGACTATTTTTCCTAATTTAAATGCTAATGGTTTAATACGAGGACTTAACTTTGGGAAATTAAAATTAAAATTAATGGGGTTACTCAGGTCACGGACACCCTCTAATTCTAATCTGAGTAACATACCGGTGGCCGTCTCATCCCACTCACTGTCCACGCCCAGGTAATAATAATTGAATCTAATACGATAATCAAGTAATCTCTTTAATCTTATTTGCCTTTGAAATCCCTTAATAATTAGAGTCAATTCCTATTTGACTGTGTACAACGAGAGTGTGTACACTAGACTCTAGTGACTAGAGTATAATTACCAATTATTAATTGGTATATTCTTGTGTGTGTGTGTGCATGCGTGTGTGCGTGTGTACGAAAGAAGAGTGAAGGCAGGTTATCTGGGTAGTTTATCAAATTCTAGTAGTCTCCAATAAATGCCAATAGAATTGTGTACCCAACTTGTTAACTTGTTCATTACTCTCGAGTCTCGTTGACAGATAGTTCTCAAATGAGGATTAACTTGTTATTGGTATTTACTCATGTGAACATGTTGTATATCGATTTACTCTTAATCGTTGCTGAATCCCTCAAGTGTGTAATAGAATGTGGACAATTTCTATATGTATATCGTCTGTTAAGTTCACAAACGAACTATAATTATTTTCCTTAATTTCGTTGACCTGCTCCAAAGGTC
>JAIUND010001452.1:0-35476 GCA_034699125.1 Gisinianus flammeolus | reverse complement strand
AAATTCGGGATGTTGCCAATTGGCAACTACATTGCACTTTGAGCAACCAAAATAGGATTGTCATAGCTAGGGTTAAAAGTCATATTTCGTTTTCCAAACTCACATGGAAATTCTCCATAGGAGAAGGAAAACAGATTTTTGAAGCTTAAAATACTTGAGTACAATATAAAATTTCATTTTTAAATGACTTAACAGTGTTTAATTTTGTTATTGAATTTACAGGCGACTCTACCGTACCCAGAAATTTCAGTTACGGATGAATCCGGTTGTTTACCTGTGTTCCTACTACAAGAGCAAGATTCCAGTCGAAGACCTTCGATTACAAGAGGAATTGGAAAGCCGCCACCGCTAGAACCAGAAACTGAGATTCCGCTAGCTACACTGTGATGATAAAAACAAGATGAGTGAAAAACCATCTTCAGTCCCTTAAACCCCTCCATCACCTATATAAATTCTAAGGTTCAACTTTTTGCCTCTATATTCAATACACACTACTAGAACAACACGATAATTATTATTGTTAAATTTACTAAAAACGGTATAACAATTCAATGTTATTTTGAAGACAGACAAAATAGGGTAGCTCTTTGTAGTAGAGATACGATATGTTGTACAATCCAGCATACCATTTGCAGAAACTCTGCTTAATTATGTATACACAATACATATAGTACGTTATTTCAACAGTTAAAAAGTTAAAATTACAATGGTGTGGACGACTTCCACACTGAAAATGCCATGTATGAATAGAAAATAGTGATTGGGTGATTGGTTAAGTTTAAAAAAAGTTTTACCCGGTTCTCTTTGCATTAAAAAATAAATTGTTGTTGTCATTTGGGAGGATTGTACGCAAGTAAAAAGTTGTAACTATATTTACAAACAAGTTTAAATGACTTGATGACACCGTTCCATTGTACTAACATGTTAGTAATATAAGATGACGTGGAGAACTTTTCTGTGAATTTATGGTCTTGTGGAAACTGTGAATTTTTTTCTTTTCAAGAATCGTCTATATATATATACACATATATATATATTCACACACATATGTGTCGGCTTACTTGATAATTTACAAGAAATGTCATTGGTGTTAGGTACAGTGAGACAAGTCATGATAAAAAATCATTGTGCTCACCATTGACATTTGCCCTATGCCTTTGTTCGTTAAAATGGAGTCAGTCTGTTTTGACGATTTATTACTAATGTACATTAAAACTACTTAGGATTGGAAAAGGTCAAATCTGCACATATTTCTTCCATCACAACGAGTTTATGTGTTAGTATAAAAAAAGCGAGAAAATGTTTAAAAGTGACGACCACTGTTTTTATTAATCAATAAGCGTATCGTTAAGTCTACCTACATTGTACCTTTAGAAGATGAGCAGAAGAAGAAAAACAAGAAGACAAGATACGGAAGTAAAAATTTCTCCACATGCCATGTATAAGGTGTCTCTCTTTACCTTTTTTACTCAACGACAAAAACAGTCAAACAGTTAATTTATTTGTAAAAAAATAAATTAAAAAAAACATAAAATCAAATCTATAATGAAAAAATTTAATTCGTGTTTAACTCGAGACTTGAGATATAGACGAAAGAATAAAAAATAATATTGTTATTATATAAATACATACATACGTACATACATATACACATTATAATAACTATTCTTAATTAAATAAGTTAAATTGTAAAATTCCAGATAAGAATCATTGTTCAAGATCACTCTTGGGATTGTCTGAGCTGAGGAGAAGAAAAAATAAGAGATCGTAAATGTGCTCCATCGAAATGAGTATGTAGTGATCGTTTAGTCATTTTCAGCATGTACCATTTGTCTCGGTTATCTTCATTAGCTTTTCATAAGTTTCATATAACCTGTTAAGAATATGGACATGTAAATTTCATGATGTATTTGTTATTGTTAAAATATACCTAATCAAGTAATCATCATCACATAAAATGTATGTTAAATAGTGCTCATGACAATGTAACATTTTGATAAGATTTAAAGACGATACAAGGACAAGGAAGAAAAAAGTTTTCATTGTTTATATTACGACCGATTTTTTTTTGTTATTTTAGTACTTTTGATTTGTTTTTTTCTGTTCTTTTATTTTTGAAAAAATCCATCTGTCTGTACGGGTAATTCCAGGAAATGATCTTTTTTTTTCATGAAAAGAAAGCGAGTATTTTAAAAGCCACGAGACATTAGTTAAATAAATTTTGATCACGGAGCGACGTAAAAAAAATTGATCGGAATCAGTAAAAGGAACTAATGATGAGATGATAGTGCCGCAATATTATTTGTTACCAAGATGAGCTGTGCAATTTCTATTAGTTAATGATAATTGTATGAACACGAAGATGAAGAAAAAATTAAAGAACATTTCCAAATCGCAAAAATGTATATTCATTTTAGTTGTTCATTGAATTATTACAAACGAATACCTCCACATGCACACATACCTATTACCTATGAGAAAATTACTGCCTTTGCTTCGTAGGTCTCCTTGCTTTTTTATTCCAAGAGTCAGAATGGTGGGAATGGAGAAGACTGAATTGAATTGAATAAACTTTATCAATGTGTTAAATGACAAAGTGCCCTCTGATCAACAACAGCCCGAACACGGGCTGTAATAAATATAAAATTTTGAATAAAATAAAATGGTCAAATTGAAATGAACTTCAGTCACTGAAGGACTAAAAAAAGACTGATTGTGAACAATTGACTCAGAAAGTGTAGGAGGTAGAGCAGAATGGAAATTGTTTGTCATTCTTAGTCAATGGCGTCTCGGCACGTGTAATTGGTTTCAAGTTAGTAATGTGACATGTTTTGCTTGCATGTACTTCCCTACACAGCGAATAAACTTTCATATAAATAGTAAGGTAGTGTGTGCATGTAATATAAATAAAGAGGCTAACTGAATAATTTGTTGGAACGTGTAATAATGGATTTAGTGGCTTTAGGCTATTTGCATATACATAACTAAACAATGTATGATGTTGACAGGTTCCTGACTAAGACAAAACCTCGGCATCAAATTTAACCGCATGCTAATTTTACTTTTGTTAAATTGTTGGTTTGAGTATACTACGCACTATTTATAAGTACGTTCTTCCCACAGGGACGGAGAAATCCTGAGTTTAGTGTGGACCATTGTCAACACTTTCATGCATAAATAGTTGAGACGGTGAGACGAAAGAACAATCCCCTGGTTTTATGTTCCAATTCACTTTCCCTTTTCTTCCAACCTCTACATAGCTCTGGAAACAATCTTTCCCGTTGTCGCATAGACTTTTATTTTCAAGACGAGCAGTTAGTTGACCATTCATAAAAATGGGCAATGCAATTATACTTGTAATTTAATATAATGATAATGCTCTCCATGAAGCGTGCCGTATGACGAACATTGAAAAAGATTCCCAGACTCATAAAAACTTAGTATAATTTTATCTGGAAGAAATGGAGATGAGTATTTAACATTTGCTGTACGTTTTCCCAATGTATGAAAACAAAAATGTGTTAATTAATTTACCTGATAAAAACTAGAAAAGAATCATTGGTGGATAGAACATATCTTACATATCTTAGAACATATTGTAGTGCGTGTGTATAGAATATGTGAAAGAAACTATACATTTTCATAACACATTCAACTAACCCTTGATTGAACCAACCTCACATTGTGAGAAACCCAAGAAAATATTTTATGAAAGGGAATCCAGCTGTCAGAAAGACTGGGGAAAGGAAAAGAAAGTGAGAATGAGAGAGAGAGAGAGAAAACTAAGTTTGCCTGATGATCGTAGAAAGTAATAATGCCAACATAAGCGTAAGCTGTTAGGATAAATGAAAAAAAAACTAAGGAATAACTCGTTCCCCTCTATTGACAGGGTGGATTTGGGCAGTCAAGAGGAAGAGGAAATAAGTCAGAAAAAAAGAGAAAGAGAATTACAAAAAAAAAGTGTAAGTCGTAGAGCTCTTTTGGTGTCACATGTTACATGTTATGAGAGAGAGAGGAAAAAAGAAAGAACTCGTCGGATTGATTTAAAGGTATAGCGAAAGAGAGAGAGAGAGAAAGAGAGAGAGAGAACGAGTGAGGCGAGTGAGTGAGTAGGAGTTTTATCTGTAGAAGCAGATTATACATTACTTTTCCCCTCAGCTCATAGTAAAATTATACGGATGTACGTTTTTGTGGCAGTATATATATATATATGTAGTAGCTTTGTATAAATTGGAATCAGTTGATAAGAATCAATTAAGAGAGGTGACATTGACGCCCAAGAGTAACCGGGGGAAAAGTAGAAAGTAACTAAAAAAAAATGAGGCAGACGGGTACAAATTAAGGTTTGAGGATTACGTCAAGATATCTTCAAGATAGTGAAAAGATCACATCCATGAACTCAACATTTCTACCACTGACATTCCCCATCTCTATGGACTTTCCGTTTTTAAGAGGCTTGTCTTTATTTATATCATATTAAACGTAATAATTATATAATTTGCGTGTTTAGTCTTTTTAGCACTTTGCCATGTTAGTCTATGCGCTAAGAACCTCCCACAGCAAATGTTTATCAAAGGGTCAAATGTATTTTCGATCATTTTTGACTGTTCAAATTCAAAAACCTTTTTAAAATATTGGTTACAGTATACTATACTATTATACGTATTTCAGCCTTTTTTACTTCCTTCACTTATCGTTGACCATATATATATCGTAGGTACATATAAATGCAGATAATGAACATTGTTTGGATATTTTATTGAGTTTCCGAGAGCATGATATAGACTTACAAATTAATAAGATGATACGTTTAGTTACCCTCGTACAAATAAGAAAAGAGGGTAGCATGCGCAGAGGCGCATGCTAATCGAACCAGAAAGAAGTAGGGAATTAGGAGAAAGTAAGAGAAAGTACCAGGTAAGCCAAGGTATGGAAAATTTGACTAGGAAATTGAAGACGGAGAACCAAGATGCAAAAATGAAAAGTGAAAGGCGGCAAAGTTGTATGTAAGTCACATTGCTGTGCAGGCTCCTTGAATCTACAAAGTTACGAGGTGGATCAATAAGTTATGTCATTTGCATTTATTTTTTGATTGGAATGAGATACGACGCAATAATTTCAGTTTGTAAGAGAGACGCATGAAACTGCGTCACACGGAAAATTACAGGCAATTCGGATTTGTAGTTCAGTAGTTATAGTCGTTTGAATTTTTACAGATCAGCCAAAACATGGAAATCGATAAATTCGAACAGCGAATTGTGATGAGATTTTTTCTCCTTACAAAAGAACCAGCCAAAAAGAATTCCTGATAGTCTGACCCTAGTAAGTAGGGGTCGTGACCTTTATTATACTCAAGTGGCAAGATGGTGTCAACGGTTTGAGTGGGAGCAAATGAAGGGAAAATATCGAATGTCAATTTTTGCATTTTTTTAACCTTTTTTGACAGTTTTCTGACAATTTCGCAGAACTGTGAGGGAGCCTGGGCCTGTGGCCAATACCGTTTTATAAGCTCATAAGGACACGCTTATAAAATATAAAAGATAGTCTTTGTCTAATACAAGTTGCGAGAAAATGGTAGAAGAAAGCACTAATTTCTGTACGCCAGGCTTTCGTGCATTTTTTTCCTTCTGCAACTTCAATTTTTAACCACAGTTGAGGATTTGTTAGGAAAAATACCATCCCCACTGGGCATCATTGCCAGGGCCCAGGAGCATAATATCCCGTTCTCAAATTTCAAAAATATTTACGACGGGCAAAGTTACAAAACGATGAATTGTCGAAGTAGTAGTTGCTGAGTTTTGGCAACGGCAACAAATTTCCTGCCTTCGACATTTCCAGACCCCTGGAAATGAGCCTATACTTCACATACAACATGGTTTGGGGCCCTACGCTTACCCCCTACAACCGTTCTCGTCTATCTCATTCCAATAAAAAAATAAATGCAAATGACATGACTTATTGATCTACCTCGTATGTATAAACGCATCTTAATACACACAGTTGGATCCTTTTTTCAGCTTCCCAATATTCCAACGGCATTTTACCTGCATGGAGCAGCGTTTTTTTTTTTTGGCTTTCGTTTCGGATTTGACTTGAAGTTTTGGTTCGGGAAAAAAATCGCTTTCGTGAATTCACTTGTGACGACAAGATATTCATCTGTAATAGAGTAGCATACGGAGACGACTATCGGTATAAGGAGCACGTGTATACTTTGTACAATGAGGAGAGTAGGTTAAGCTCAGTTTCTCCCCCAGAACGAAGAGGAAGAGGCATACATGGAAAAGGGAAAGTCTGTATACATAAACTTAATTTATAATGTGTAAATCTATATCATACTGCTGGATATCCAATATACATATTCTGTGTAGTAAACTTTCAAGTGATAGTAAAAGAATGTATGTCAAAAGGAAGGAAAGACAGCTTTGTTCAGCCACATAGTCAGCTTAAGAGCAAAAGAGTAAGTCACTTGGCATTGGCATTGGCATCTGTACACAAAGTCATATCGTATAGGTGCACACACAGATATGCCATACATGTTTTTTTTATAGAGAGACCTGTAGAGAAAAATACGAGTTTTCTTATTGATTTCTCCCGTTCAAATGCCACCAGGATTGCCTTGTTCCTTCTTCACCATTTCCTCGACTTTCGGCCGTGAAAACTGAAGGATGAGAAGTAGAATATGATGATGAGGACGAAGAGGAAGAAGACGAAGAAAAAGCGGACGGGTACAGAACAGACATCCGTCTCCAAGTTTTCTTCATTTAGCTATTATCATCAACTAATTTTGAGTTAACTTGCATTCTGTACTATCAAACTCCAGAGATATTCTATTCACATCATGCCATCAACTTGGTTTTCCGTATTTCCATCGTCATTTGTAACTCAATAATATTTTAACTCAAATGTATTTACATCTGTCCAAATTCTTTAATAAATGTCCTTTACTTCTCTGAGTTTGTACATGCTTCTGTAAGGTCATCGTTAGTTTGTCCGGTCATAAAAAAAACAGTATGGTGAATAACTTGTACATAAAATAAATTATGGGATTGATGTGATTTTATCGGTATGAATTATTTACAGTATTTCCCATTCTCATCATCTACAGATAAAACTATCAAAATTGGAGATTAAATGTACACATTCAGTTGTGAGTTTCCTTATTGGAAAATTAAATTGTAATACGTTTATAATTGAAGAGGTTTTGGGTGAATATCTGTGTGTGTGTGTGTTTGAAGTCAAGTGAGGACGATTTCGAGAGCAGGACATTTCATAAGAATAGAAAGGTAAGAGTAAGATATTGCAACAGCAACCGACAAAACTCGGAGAATGATGGGTTAGAAAATCAATCAGAATTCAATTAGGAAGGACGGCTTAGAACCAAAATCCTATTAAAACGCTTCTCACCTTTGCGTGCCACCAACTTCCTCCTCTCTCCCAAATCTTCTTTTCTTTATTTCTCTCTCGTTCCTTCCTTCACAATATAGATGTGAAAGGAGGAAAACTCCTTTTTCTCCTTCTTCTTTTACTTTTCCATCGTTCTGTCACAAAAATCCAACTCCAAGACAACTCTGAAAGAACGTAAGAAAAAGAGAGAGAGGAAAGTAGTGACTCCCTCATCATCTTCGACACTTGACACAAACTGAGCTCATCATGAGTTCTGGGAGTTGTAAATGCTAGTAATGCTATATTACATATATAAATAGATGGACGTATTTATATCCTTCATTTCATCAACTTTCAAGTAGGTATGTCCCAATGAGCAAGTCATTCAAGATTCTCTCTCTTTCTCTCCTCGTCTCTTCCTCTCTACTTCTCTACTTCTCACACACATCCAAAACAATCTCATAGTTTCTTTTATCATTCACTTTTACGACGCACACACTTAATTTTAGTCTCGCTCTCAACTCCCGAGACTTTTTCATATCTCATGTCGCCTACGCGAATGCATACACGCAAAATCCCCAATTAATCCAAAAGACAGTTTTGCGTCCTAAAAAAAATTATAATTTGTTTTCTCTTTTGTTGTTCTTGTTGTTGATTTTTTAGTTTGTACACAGTGGTATTTTTGTATCACGTGTGACGTCTCGAGACGTAAACCTTGACATTTCAATAGTTTTGCTGGGGTAGACAAACTTTCATACAATCAGAGGATAATAATAAATAATAATTTTTGTTTACAAATTAAAACCATCTTCTTTTTCATTCAAATTGAATATAATCTGTATCTGTACGCTGTTCGTGAGATTCTCTACCTCTACAGATAATTGAAATTCTCATTTGAAAAGTTGAAAGCATATTGTTGAAAACCTTGAAAAGAGGATTATGTCGACTGTATTTGTGTGTGTGTATTTATGTCTGGGAAGAAATGTGGAGAGTTATACTGTCCGTCTCTCTCTCGCTCTCTCTCTCTCTCTCTGTCGGTAATTGTAATGGAGAAAACTCCGCATGGGGATTTCCAATGTTCATTCCATTTCCCTCTCTAATAATGTAATATGTTTGTAAATCCTTCAATCTATCAGAAGAGACTGAATAGCTAGAAAAGTTTAATGCACTTAAATTAATTTTGGTGCCCAAGTCACAGACCTAGACAACTAATCCTACCAACTAACTTGAAGCACACACATAAGTGGTTGCTTACACGTCAGTCGAGGTTTTCTCTCTCTTTCTCTGACTCGCTCTCTCTCTTTCTCTTTCTCTTTCTCTCTCTCTCTCCCTCTCTCTCATACCAACAACAAAATCTATTACAAATTACAACTTTCTCGTTTATAAATATTTCATTTGTCTCTCTAAATTGAATTTGAATGGGAAGTACAAATGGGAAATGGGAACGGAGGAGATTCGAAAGAGAGTTTCTTTTCTTTCCCTTAAAATATCATCTTCTGCAAGATAACGCATAAAATAGGAAGGTAAATTAAAATAAAGTCAAAATGGAAAGAGAACTTGGATTTCTTTCCTTTTCCTTTTCCTTTTCATCCTTGTATACACAAACACAAAGATATCATTTTCTATAGACGACGTAGTTTTTTATTTTTTGTCTTTTTTCTCGTATAATATTAAACTAAAGATGTAATGTTTACCAATTCCATTCACTGTTTCTCTCTTCCTTCTCCCATTATACGAAAGTGTAATTATTGTACACACGTGTGTGTGTGTGTGTGTGTGCACCGTCCTAAGAAATTTGAGACTCTAATTTCTAATTAATTTCTAATTTCTATGCACGTTTGTCTTCATAAACATGAAAGGACTTGATGACTTTTCACCTCCAGCTAATGTTTAATAGCTAATAGTAATTAGGCTAGCTCCCTCGCAACACATTCTCCTTCCCATCCGTAAATCACATGTCTACATGTGTAAAATGATTATAATAATAATAATAATGATTACAACCCCATCTCATTTACATGGGCATTGGAATTGGAATTGGAATTTGAATTGAAAACATGTGCATGTGTACATATCTGTATTTGTGTGTGTAAGATACCTGTGTTGTGTGCAGTGGATGTTCGAAATACTTATTTGGTAGTTGTAACGTGAAGAATCTTACAATGTGTTCTTTTTTCTTAATAGCTGCCCGTATGATTTGTAAATGGGATCGTGAAAACTACAATTAGAATTACAAGGAACAAATTTTAAAAACATCCCCAACTCACACAACACACATACATACAAGAACAGAGTGAGAATGAGGGCGAGTGGTGGATGGCACGAAGAGAAATGAAAGTGTTTGTAGAGGAAAAAAGTTATTAGACAGGTTGGAAAAGTTCTTATGCAGTTTTTTTTAGTCCTTAATTTCCAGATTCGTGGAAAATAAGGAAGGTTGTAATTTTGTACTAACGGTCTACTTTCTCTCTCTCTCTCTCTCTCTCTCTCTCTCTCACTTTCTCGCTCTCTCACTACCCACTCCTTCTCAGTACCCGCACACATCTTGTACTCACATGAAACCGGGGAGATGTACATGTATATAATTGTAATTGGTTTGCGTGTACTGTATGGTAGTAATTAACTGCTAGTAATAAGTTCCTCGTTCCTTCGTCTTAGTCGCTGAGTTTCCTCTTTACACAAAACTCCCATTAAGCCTTGTTATGCATCAGTTAAATGCATGTTCACATGTTAGGTTAGGTTTTGGTTTGGTTTTACAAAACACTAAAAGGAGGAAAGATTTGGATTAGTGTAAACTTTGAGAATCTTTTGTTCAAAATGTATCTGGTGCTGTTTGAATGGTCTTTCAGTCCGTCTTTCAGTCCCTTCCCTTTCATTATTGTTACCTAATTTTCGAGGAACAAAACTCGTACCGAGCATACTTTTATTATAATTGCACATATTACGTATTTAAAGTGTACATTTATCGTCGTCATCACCAAATGCTATCGCCGACAGACTATATAGTTGTCCGGGTTTCCGTTTTTTTTTTGAGGGGGGTTTTGAGTTTTCGGGTAACTTCCATTCCGGATTCAAATGTGTAGCAGTTGAGGGAAACAAACTAGCAAGTTTTTGGTTGTACAAGTTGAAAGTTGATTGGCTACTGTACATTTACCTACAATTCTGTATGCCACAGTTTTACGAGAAAGCTGGTGCTGGAGAAAGGGAAACTTTTCGAACAAGTTACGAATGTAACAGAGACTTACTGTCTATTATATATGTACATATATGGAGGAAGGGCATATGTATATATTTGGAGAGTATAATAATTATAGGAGCAAGTTGGGCGAGAACGATTAAGTGAGGTCTGTCTTGAAGGAAAATCAAATCGAAATGAAAATGAATTCACAGGGGAGACTAAGACAAGGTGAACAATTTATGGATGGACGCTGGCCCTGTATGTAATATATGTGTACTATACGTTCATGTACTGTCCGTGGACAAGTGGACGTAAATCTGTATTTTCTATACGAGAACAAGTTAACGGTTTGGATGGATGTAGTAGAAATAAATAATAGAAACTGAAGTTCATATGGGAAACACGTCTATATGATTGCCAGTCTACAGACTTTAGTTTTTAGTAGATCGTGCTCCAAAAAGTACGAGAAAAAAAATCTAACATGTACCTATCCTGAGAAACTATACGTATAGAGTATAGAGAAAAATGAATCCAAGTGTGTGTTGACTTAAATCAACTAATTGTATGCACTTGAACAACTGTGATGGATTGGTTGGCTCACTAACTTTTTTCTCACTGATTTTTTATTCCTCTCCCATATACCTATGTAGTACGTGTTCTTCCTGTTTTCAGTTTCCCGTCCCTTTTGTTTTAAATACGGAAGATTTTATTTATATAATAGGACTGAGCTTGTTTAGTAAAGTGTTGTCTTCTCCACTCACAGATTCACTGTATACATTCAGCATTTCCGAAATAGAATTTCTCAAAAGGAAAAAATGACCGAGAATCAAAAAACAAAACGTTTTTATTTTGTCTGCCGTCTGACGATTAGGATTATGTTAATTCACATTTATACATTTATCCATTCTACTGTATAATATATCCAGGAAAACTTTTACAGATATATAATTATATAAATATGTATATGATTCAATTGAACTCAAGTATAGATTTTAGTTATAAATTAAACATTGAAAGAACATGAGGAAATCGTGATTTCTAATTTTGAAGGGAAAAAAACTTTTTTATTTTATTCTGGGATATCATTTAAATTTCTTTTCTTTTTTTTCTCGGAGTGGAACGGAATTTCTCTGGCACATCCTGGGACTTGAAAGATTTACAGATTAGGGATGACGAGATTTGACACGAGCGGGCATTAAGTTTATTGGTTAAAAATGATTATGATTTGGCGTTATCAGATGAAGTACTGTCTAGTTAGTCTAGTACTTTCTCCCTTTCCTTCTATATTTGGAAAACTGTGAGTTTCTTCTGAAATAGAAAAGAAGAGAGTGAGAGAGAGAGAGAGAGACTATCAGTCAGTCAGACAGACATCCGATTCCAAAACTCTCTTCCTCTCTCCCACTCTGATTTTTGGGATTTCATAATATTTCACCTGATGAGTCTCATGTGAGTCTGTCTCCGATTTTCTTTTTAGATACGGTCATCATTTCGAAATCCCGATTCCCAGAATCAATTCTCCATCTTTGAGAACATGATGGCTTCCTCCATACTTCATACTTCTCTCTCTCTCTCTTTTTCTCTCCTGCTCTTTCTATCCCTAGTCTCAAAGCTCAGCGGGTTCTACAGATATATATATATATATATAATATAAATATTCGCTTATATACACATTTCTGTAGCTTTCTTCTCTACTCTTCTGCCCGTAGAAATAAACACACACACACACGTCTATAAAAAAAACGAGTGCAAAAAAGCTCAGTCTCTTCCAGATTAAAAAAGTCATGGCTGTTGGCTATTACTTAAAAGAAGGCGAAAACGAAAGCTCAGCTTGAGAATGATTTTTTTTCGTTTAGAGAGATGGACGAAAGAGAAGAAGACGAAGACGAAGAAGAAGAAGGAGGGGGAGAAAAGAGAAAATAGAGAGCGGCATTTTGTGCCTAGAAGATATTAGTTATGACATATGAAAGGGAATAGTAGAAATTTCCTTCAAATGTCATATATTATTATGTATCTTGAATTATAGCCAGTGCTTGTGCCTGGATTTCCTTTGCTTTGTGCAACCGGGGGAATGAGAGCAGTAGAGTAGAGTAAGTAGCGATATCAGACCAATTCCCTACTTTTTACTTTCTCCTTTCTCCCGAATAGCCAACTCTCTTTCTTTCTTTCTCTCTCTCTCTCTCTCTCTCTGACTATACGGAGCTTCACATTCATAGCTGTTGACCCATTGAGGGAAACAGGGAGAAAGTATATACGGGGTGTATAAAGGTTAGGAGCAGGTTCATAAATTTTACTGGAGAAGGGTCATAAAAAAACTTTGATGAGAATATGGACCTGTTACCTCCCTTTTCCTACATACCAAAATGATAAAAATTTCTTTGAGAAGGCGTAAGAGAGGAAGAAGACGAACACACGAAAACGAAAACGAAGACGAAGAAAACGAAGAGGAATCCGCGTTCTCATCCATTTGCCAGCTTCGAAGTCAGCTTGAGCTCTCCAACTCCCGCGTTCTCTGTTCTTTTGCCCATTTCTGATATCATCTCTACATGCTTGCTTATTACTTGTACGACTTCCTCTTCCCCTCACTCAGAATGGGAAATGGCCATGGCTCAAGTGTTCCTTTTGTCCCAATTCTTACTCTCTCTACACCTACATTCACCACATTGAATACTTTCCTTCACAAACTCAGACCAAAAGGAAGAGAGAGAGAGAGAGAGAGAGAGAAAGCGAGAGATTCCAAAACTCGCGAGTTGAAGTGTATGGTCGCAACTTCAACTTGAAGCCTAAACCCTAAACCCAAGCATGCCATTGGTTTTACATATCCACATAGATCAATCCCAAGTCTACACTTAAATCCACATCAGAATTTTCATTTCATATCCGCCCTCTCATCCTCCACACACGATATGTGAATCCTCCAATCACTATACGAATTTAAAGGTGGAAGGATAGAGATAGAGGTAGAGAGAGAGAAAGTCTGAAATGTACCTATACAAACGATATGGTATCGCATGTAGAGTCAAATCAAAAGTTTTCCACAAGGGGTTACCAAACCAGAAGCCAAAAACTTGATCAGCTTTCTCCGTCTCTTTCTCTCTTTTCACTCCCTCTCTCTCTCTCTTTCTCGCTCTCACCGTGTGTCCTCTTGAAAGCACCGAAAACTCCGACTCTGACTTGTCGATATTCATCTTGTGTTTTCTCCGTCTCTTTCTACTCTTGATTCCAACATTTTGGGGTTTGGATGATTTTGGAATGTGGAATAAGAAGGACCCCAAGAAACTTTATCATATAATCTTTATAGCATTTGAATGTTACAAATCTGAGGGATATAATCCAAATCCTGGACTTAACATCTTTTCCCTCCTCCTCCTCCTCCCTCCTCCTCCTCCTCCTCCCCCTTCGTCTTCTTCCTCTCCCTCCTCCAACTTCTCTCTCTCTCTTCCATTCAACAGAATATCAAATGGTAAAGTAGAGAGAGAAAGGCTCTCAAAGTTTCTATTAAACCAAAAGTGACTAATCTCTTATCTCTCTCAATCTCAACCTCTTCAAAGATCCACATGCAAAATCTTGAGTACGTTTAAACATTAAATTAAATATTATTTTTACTGTGCCAATAAAATAAAATAATTATTTATCCACATTCGAATATCCTTTACTAAATCTCCACTCTTTGTATTTTAATATTTCCGTATTTCCGTTTCCATATATTTCCGCATTTTCATTGCGCACAGTTATTTGAAGAGTGGACAACGAACTCCTCTTTTGTTTTTGGTTGTCAACTTGTCCCTGCACTTTCTCTTTCTTCAATTCCCTCCCTTGTTTTTTTTTGTCTTTACGTATAGTCCAGCTTGTACATTGTGAGCTCGGCTTGAGCCTATTTTAGGAGTGTGTTTCTGGACCAACTTGAAAGTATAGATAATATGTATATGGGTCTCCTTCAGGCTCAGGCATTGTCTATCCACACATTTCCGTCGACTCGCTCTATACACACAGAAAATCTTTTGTGCACACAAAACTGTGTGTTCCACATACAACATAAGATATGTATATATATTTTTACTTACTTGTGTTGACTCCAAATCCTTTGCACTCACGTCCGTATGTCTGTACACTTAGTCGTATAATATAAAATACATGTGGATACACAGTACACACTTTGAGCGTATCCCGGAGTACTTGCACAAAGTGCAGAAATGTCAGTCGGGATATATATATGTACAGATGGTAGAGAGTCGAGAGAGAGAGAAAGAGTAGAAAAACATCCCTTGAGGATACTTTTGTCAAATCCGTACTGCGTGAAGTCTATTCTATATGGACTTGAAGCTAGAGGAAACACAAAATAAAGGACTCAAGGTAGGCGCAAAAGGAAAAGACTAACTTGAGTTTTCTCTCTTATTTACTTTACCCTTTGACTCCAGCGGGCTTCTTATTGTTAGTCTCTTTCTCTCTCTCTCTTTCTCTTCTTCTTCTTCTACGTCTTCGGGTGACACTACTTGAGAGACAGAAGACTAAAAGACATTGTGGTGAATACATTTGTATTATTTTGTATCCTGCACATTCGGTATGCCTAGTTTTGTTATGCTTATATATAAAGAACAGATACTTATAAGGAATTGTTATCCATTTTCATACTGTCGTTCCATATAAAAACAAGTGAGGAGTCGGAAATGTGGATTGTAGGTATATACATGAATACATGTACACATCTGTACATAAATGCTCACAATGTGTGTATGTATGTCGGTAGGTAATTTCTTTGTCAATAGAAACCGTTTACAAGTTTCCAGTGCCAGTTGTTTTGACATAGTACATTTTCCTTGGGTTAAAAAGACAACATTTTCAAGTAGTCAGTCGTCAAATTCGGTTTCCACTTTCTATGTCAACACTTGTTACGATTTTGTGTACGTAACATTTGCATTTATAATTGTTTTTTTTCCTCCAAGCATTTGTCGACTCCAACTACAATACAATGTACTTAAGATACATCAAGACGACGGACGATGATTTTTTTTATGTACGTATGGGCTATGAAATTATATGAATACAAATTCAAGGTCGGAATAAAATGCGCCGGATTTTATCTTCATTATACTTACTTTCAAATACAAATGATTCATTGCATGAAATGGGGAGCAGACAGCGCACAACAATGAAATATTTAGCTTAAAACACTGTCGTGTTTACATGGTCTTGATGGAAGTAAAATATGGAGCATCAGGAGATGGAGGAAGTCTAGTTGAAATAACAAATAGCAAGGCCAGAGTACTCACGCACAAGATTTCCTGGAGCATATATACATGCGGTTATAAATTATAAATACTGTATTATATTATATAGTGCGTTTAGTGTACTCTCCTGCCTCACTGCCCCGCAAGATATTAAATACTGACTAGAATTTGGATTTGAGCGTTAGCTGACGGTTCAGGAGTAACGGAAAACGGCACTCTGTTTCATACACACAAGAGTTTTTTCCCTTGTCACCTGAACTACCCACGCGAATGAGTATGCTCTGCTTCACTGCATCATCCTTAAATCATTCCATCTCTCTCTCTCTCTCTCTCTCTCTCTCTCTCTGTGCTTTCCCCTTTGAGTTCAAGTTCCATTCAACCAACCAAACCACTTGTCCAACTCCAGTGTGGAATTGTCCGATTCTGTCTCTCTTTCTCTCTCTGTCTCTCTTTCTCTCATGTCCCCACCCTCTTTTCTCCCCGATCCTTTTTCTTTCTCCTCTCCAAAATCTGATTGTGATCCTCATCCTCATTTTTGGACATTCAGTTCCCCCATCTGAATCTGCATTGTGAATGAACATGCACATGATCATAATAATATTATTATTATTGCGATTCCAATCATGGACAAAAACTGCTTATGGGCATAAAAAAAAATCCTTTATGATCTGATTTGAATCTGCATTCGCATCTCCATCGAGTGTATTATAAATTCTTCATACTTTTATATTTTGGTAGGAGGATGAAAGAACTAGGATGTAGGATTAAATAGTACAGTTATTTATTTACGTATTTGTTATGTTGTTGGGATTGCTATTCATGGGGATGAATGAGTGTGTGGGCGAGAGAGAAATAAATAGCGAGAAGAAGTAGAGCGAGAATGCGAGTGACGTGGTAGATGGATTGACACGCGGAACGGACTGTAACTATCCATACGCACGGACGAGACAAACCTGTATAGACAAATATACATCTATAGACAAATAGGAAATAAAGGATAGAGAGCGAGAGAGCGAGAGAGAGACAGAGCTAGGAGGTTCAAGTACACGTATTTATATTTATATGGTACCGGAGGAACAGAAACTCTCGGGATGATGACAGTATATGTGTAGGTATGACTTCAGGTCCGGAAAGAGAACAAAGAAAATAACTTTTTGATAGGGCTTCTTTTTGTCACAAGTGAAATCATTTGTCTTTCAGTTCCAGATCCCATCCCTCCCTATACGCTCCTTGTCAACTTAAAGGCAAGTTAAAGATTTCTTGTGAGGATTAATATGAAAAAATAGAGAGAGAGAGAGAGAAAGTATGGTTAGAGAAATATCGTACCAAAAGGTCAACGTTGTCTATTCACTCTTCTTTCTCGTCTTTCTCTGGCTGTGTACACACACACACACAGTCCAAAAAAACTATTATGGAATAATAAAGTACAGGAGAAAGTATCATGTCTGCTCTATTCTCCCTTCTGTATTTCTGTATAGCTGGACAGTGGAGTTTACACTACAGATAAATATTCTTTGGGATCAAGATAAGTACCCGGGGAAATAGTGAAACACAAAAAGATACACATAATATAATATGGGAAAGGAAAAGTCCCCATTCTTTTTTTCCGAAAGATAGAAAGAGAAAGAGAGAGAGAGAGAAAAAAGTATTGATGGGGGAAAGGGATGAGAAAGAAAATTGGAAGGACAAGAATGGAAGTGGAATGGAAAGGCGAAGAAGGGAAAGTAGAGAGGAAAAGACAAGTTAAAATAACAAACAAAAAATCTTGCCAAAATGTACACTCTGCTCGCGATAAATGTTTCTTTTTCTCTAGGATAAAAAAATTGGGCTGTTTTTTTCGTCTTCGTCGTCGTCGTCGTCGTCGTCTTCTTCTTCTTCTTCTATTTCTTCTTCTTTTTCTTCTTGCCTTTTTGCTGGGCTTTTCGTTCCGCTTACGCTCACGCCTACACAACATATAATAAGTAAAGAAAAAAAAGGCTGAATGACAATAAAAAAAAGTATGTATCAGTTGAATTCACTTGAGTTTCTCTTTCTTTCTTTCTTTCTTTCTTTCGTCCTTTCTTTCTTGTTTTCTCTCGTTCTCTTTGGGAGAGAGTCAAATGAGTTGTATGAGAAGAAAAGGGACCTCGAGGCTTCTGGCATCGCTGAGACGGACAGTTGATGGAGCCAATTGTAAACGCTTCTATTAGTTCAAGTTGAGACAGGTTCTAACTGGAGGGGCAGATCGCATGTTGGCTGTCGATAGAGGATAGAGTGTCGACAATGTCTGACGTCGACTGGAAGAACCAGTAGCAGAACGAGACCGATAAGAGACAGTAACGGCAGTGAAGGCAGGTTACAAAATGGGGAAACGGAGGGAAAAGTTCGACTTAAATGCCGACTCATCCAGTGGAAAATACGTGAAGAGGGTAAACGAGCAAAATAAAAAGGAAAACGGAAAAACGAAGAAGAAGAAGAAGAAGAAAAAGAGGAGAGAGAAAAGCAAGCTCTCAACAAATCTGTCAAGTTATTTACTTGAACCAAAAAATCCTCTCTTTATAGGTTTTATATATTTTTTTCTCCCTCTCGATTTTCTTCACTTTTCGAATCAATTCAAAAGATGAGAAAAGACTCGGTAGCAACATCACGTTCACCTCTCTCTCTCTCTCGAGCACACACCATTGTTGTTATTATTATTGTTATTAGCTTCCAGCAATGCTCAAATGTCCGTTTTTTTTTCTTTTCCCTACCCAAAACTCTACCAATTTCCCTGGAAAGCTTTACAGATACAAGCTTTTTTTATTTCAATTTTTTAAAAGGGGAGAGAAATCCACTAGTCCCATTTTCTCCCATTTTCCTTTTCAAGGGATCTCTAAATGTTTACTTTACTTTATGGAAGAAACTTTTAAGTGACTACAAAAAAAAATGAAAGTTTTTTTTTTAAAGTAGACTCCCAATTTCTGATGCCATGTACTATTTTCCCTTTTCACACTGGAAGCAATTCTCATAATTCCCTTTTGTGTGTGTGTGTGTGTGTGTGACTGTAGACAATTATGAACATTTTTTTCCAATTTTCTCAAATCCATTTTCATATTTCTATTTGTACTCAATGGGTTTCAAAAAAAAACGATTTGAAAAATAAGACGAAGCAGAAAAAAAAAGATTTGCAGGATTTACAATACTTGATTCTCCTAATCGCTGTACAAACTGCTAATGAATTCCTTAAGTATCCATAAAATAAGGAATTTTTTCAAAATAACTCATCTGTCTGTAGTACTAAACGACAAACGAAGAATCTCTCTTCTTTTTATACACATACTCCGTTTCAGTGGAGCACATGAGGAAATGTGAGAATTATTGGCCAGTTCTCAAGAAAATAAAATGAGAAAATGACTATATAGTCACTTCAGTTCACTTGGCTGTCTGAACTCCTGAGAAAACGATGATTTAAGAAATCCACCATGAACGAACGGACATGAATAATGAAAATAAAATGCGAGACCAACAAACGAAAGAAGGGAAAGTCAAGGTAATTTTTTTGACAAAATATGCCCGTATATTTCACAAACTTTTCACAAGTTCACTTCAAATCTCCACATACTTTTCTCCGTGCATACACAAATCCCACATACATTCAAACATACATACACATATTTAAAGTACAAGATAGTTTTTATATATATATATAATATAATGTATATCGTTTTGTGAAGAGCACAATCACAATCTCTCTTTCTTTTTTAAGGTATACCACAATTAAATAGTTAAATAAACAACAGAGGGATTTAACATTTCATATTTAAGTATATATATCGTAGTTTCAGTGTCCGTTTTGTTTGCCGGTCAATTGACAAATGTGTGTGTTCATCTATATAAATCAAAATTCAAATCAAGCAGAGTAACTGAAATCAACACGATCCTTTCATAAGTAATAATACAATTTGCGTGTTGTTTTTAGCTACATAATTAATACAAATATATAGGAAATACAAAGGAAGGATTCAGGACGCTCCTTTTGCATTATATTTTTTTAAATTGCTATAACTTGGTCTTCTCATCTCTTTTTTTTTATACATGATCGTTTATTTTAGATATATAATTTATTTTCTGCTCATTTCCCGTCTGTATACAATGTATAGTTTATAGTTACAATTTGTCAACTGATTTCAGCATTATGTTGTTTGCATCTAGCAAGTTATTTCCCTTTAAATCTGTAAACATTTCAGATTGTAATTATTTTTTTGTTTGTGCAGCGAGTTTCTTCTCATTTGGATTTTTTTTATTTACATTTGCTGTTGGCGCGGATAAAGATTTGTGATCGTCATTTTTTCATTCAGTGCTTTTTTTTTACTTGACCATTTTGACCACTGGCCAATGATCAGAGAATACACGTTTGAAATATTTTAATTGAATAGAGGGAGAAGAAAAAATGCGAGTAAAGAATGATTTTGAATTTTTTTTTTTTTTTGTCTTGTTTTCTTGAATTTGTAAAAGGTTTTTTTTCTTTTTCAGTTTTTTATTGAGGCGGTTTTTGAAGGATTCTCATTTTCCCATATTCATTTGATTCAATTATTTTTTTTACTTTATTGCACATGAAAAGGTGGACATTTGAGGTCTCGGCCGTTTTTATGTAGGTATTTTTCTTTTAAGTAATTGTTTATTTACAATCGATAATCCTCATTTATTTACTTATATTATGTTTACTTATGAGATACCTAATAAATATATGTAGAGACGTAACCTTAGTGTGGTTTTTTTTACATACAAGTAAGTTACATGTACATAATATTAATTTATGAAATATGAAGATATTTTGTACTTACAAACACGTTTTTTTCTTTAACTATTACAATAATAACGATTTTTGTTTGACAATATCAAAAAACGAGCAAATATATATCCTTTTTTCTTTCCACCTACAGTTTGTATAGAACCATAATTAATAAATAATTACATAATAATAATAATAATAATAATAACAATAATCAAGATCAACTTTCTCAATGCTGAAGTTATTCTTTTGGCTTTAAGTTTTTTTAAAATGTATCTCTACAATAAATAACTTTATGATAATAATAATAATCTATACATAAAATGTCTCAAATGAAACCTTCAGTTATCAAATCTCCACCAAAAAAAAACAATCACAACAATAATAATAATTATTACTGTTGACACATAATTATACAAATACGAATACTTTATATATACTGACTTGTCAAAGTAGTATTTTTATAAGTTACATTTTATAGCGCATTTTACCCCCTTTCAAGTCTACATAATATATGTATTTAATTGTAATAGTTTTGTCCTTATCTATTTATTATTTATTTTATAGTTAAATAGTTGTGATTTACTTTACTTATTATTACTCTTATTGATTATTTTGAAATAAATACACTTGCGAAAATACCAAAGATACTTTAAGTTCACATGAAAATTATGATTATTATGTATAGTCATGTCATATTCAAATAATAATAATAAAATGTATGTATACATTATAATTATTGGCTGTGGTGACTTTTAACTATAGTTAATTAATTAATTGTAAAACAATTGTAAATTGCAATACCGCATGAAGCCGTCCTTATTTATGTAAAACTGAGTTGTTAATGATATAGAATTAAAAGTAACCTTCAAAATTCAAAAAGATAAAATTAGTTTACTTTATAGCAATTAATTACGCATAATAATAATAATAATAATAATTGTTATTATTATTACTGAGTCTTCAATCATGATTAAATTAAAGTATCTGATGCCTTCATTGTTAAATATATGTCAACTTAATCAAGATGAACAAGAGTATGTGTGAATTTAGGAGTAAATAATTATATAAGTAAATGATCTTAAAGGTATTTCGTTATTTAAGATGTATGTAAATGTAAGGTATGACAATAATATATTGTAATTATGATTATCAAATGCTATATTTTTATGTACACCCATTTTGATTGAGTAGACAAATCTTGACCTAGTTAAATCCATACTCCTTAATTAAACCTTGACAGTACATTATAAATTAAGTATTAAATCTCTATGTATATAATATGCCTACCTACATATACTTAAATACTTTTATGATTATTTATTTAAAGTACAAATACAATTAGCGTATTTAAAGTATCAAGTAGAGCGTGTATACAGAATATCATAGTTCATAGAGAATATATCATGTATATATTTTTATTATTGAAGTCTTCATTAATGTTTTTTTTTTTTTTTTAATAATAGTATATTTCTTTTCTCTTTCTTTTTGATTCAATTGTACTATTTTATATATTTTTTTTACTATGTACATGATTTGATTGATATATATTCTTTTTTTACTTATATACTTAATGATGGTAATAATAATAAGAATCTCATGTATATGAAGTCAAATATATATACCTATATATACATATATATATATATATATATACATAATTTGATTGGCATTGGCTTCTACATAATATGTTATGCAATGATAATAATAAATAATACCTACAGATTTGAGACAGAAATCATGGTACACAGTGTACAATATTCTAGGTACATATTTCAAAAACGTTCAACTTTCACATTTTTCACAAATGTGTTTTGTTGTTTGGTGTGCATGGATGTAAATTAATATTTGTCAAAGCTCGAATTCCATTGCGTGTACATATTGTTGTATGCACATATATAAGGATAATCAATTATGAAATCAAAAATAATGTGACTACTACTAATACAATTATAATAACGCTAATTAAATGGACGTTCAATGTACTATAAACTAAAATACATATTTCAATATGAGTCAAACTATAAAAAAAAACTCAAACATTTAAAATAGGAGAACCAGTATCATTTAAATAGTCATTATGCATTACTACATAATAATATATATATATATATGTATGTATGTATGTATATTTAATATAATTATTTCAACATTTTCCGTTACTTCATTTAATCAAGTCTTCTGGTTGTCCTCCCATGACCCTGTACACAAACAAAACAAACAAGAATTATACATTACTATTTGTTATTAATGGAATGTACTCGTAACCACATGCATAGTTACGTTGATTCTCCTAATAAATAACTTTAATAGTCTCTGTTAACTTGATTACCAGTTACCAGTCAATATCAAAACGTAATAAAATATGAACGTGTGCACGATTTACTCCACCAGAATATGAACAATGAAAAATGGAGTGCTTTCTTCCGTCACTTGATCAGGCTTGGCTACTTGCAACTAAATACACATGAAATGAGCAAAGGTGAAATTGGCCAAGTAATCATCATTTTGTTGAGAGCGAGAGCGAGAGAGAGAGAGGACGAGAAAGTGAAAGTGGGAGAAAGTCAACCAATGAAATATAATTTTTGAAAGTGAAGATTAATAGGAGCATGTGCAAGAAAAGGGACATTAGTTGTGTCTTTTATGAGTCACAAATCATTTAGTATATATGTATATAATAATTTAAGATATCTATATCTATATTCTCAAGTTTTAGTATCGTCAACCTGAGCCACAGCTTCGTGGTCTATTTGAAAACTCTTTCTCGTGTCTGCATACGTGAAAATTTGCATGTACGTACTTGATACTTGACCGCTTTGCGTTCCTTATTTTTATTTTACATGTCGATTGTCCACATGCACGCAAGGGGACATAGTGTCTGAATGGCTATGAGATGACAACCTCCTCACTCGTCCAATAGATTGAAATTACAGAGCTACAAGTTGACGTGATGTACAAATTTCCTCCTCCTGTTCACTTTTGAACAATAATACACACTATTTACACTGTTCATTTTCATTTGCTCACCATATATATGCATGCATTTCATATAATTATAGGATTCATCTATTATTTATTTTGTCTCGTAATAAAGACAAGTTGATGCCCCATTATCCGATTATGGAAGTGTCTACATTTATTTAAGTTTTTAGGGATACTACGAACTTTCTATTTATTCTCTCACATACGACATGCAACGGCTTTGACATTTGAATGAGATTTTGTGTGAGTACGTGCGTGTGTAGATGCATATGAGAGTGAGAGCACACTTGGACGAGAAAGAGAGAGAGAGAGAGAGAGATCGAACTTTAATGGTGACACTAGAGAAGAGTGACAAGACCGGTCGCATCCAATTAACACAGCTTGACTATAATTATTATTGCCAATGGCTGGTCCTTTTTTTGCCTGGAGCCTTTCCATTCAGCGAGAGAGCTCAAGCTTTCCAGCACGCAGTTCACGGATCGTCGTACAAAACAGAGAGAGCGAGTGAGGGAGAGAGAGAGAGAGAAAGAGAGAAAGCGCCTTCATTCTTTCACATTCAATCAACAACGGTTCAGTTGATGCCCCCCTATTCCCATTCATTCGACAAACTCAAATGGGAAAGCCAAAATTTTGAGCTCAAAAAGCTCAACAGCCTCAACCCAAAAGTAAATGCACATTTTCATTTCATGCTGTAATTTGAAAACCAAATTACTGAACACTTTTGAGAGTCATTTTCTACTCTCTCTCTCTCTCTCTCTCTACTCTATTCTCTGCAGCTTAGTTCCAGATAAGCTCCTCGTTCACGAACAGCCTTCTCTAAATTCTCTATGCCCTTTTTCAAGTTATTATCATTATTACAGAATTTTCACAAGCTTCTGCTTTCTTTTTCTTTTTCTCTGCGTACACAAACACACACACACACATATGTCAGTGATTTTCTCACAGTGAAAATAGAACTCAAGGTCAGAGGAGCGAGAGAGAGAGAGAGAAAAAAAAAAAAGTTGAACAATTATTCACAAGAGTTTGTGAGAATTTTTCACATATTTCAATCACCAGTCTCCAGTCAAGCTCTTTTCATTCATTTTTTATTTTTGGAGTAATCTCCAATAAATTTAAAAAAAAAAACTATTCAACCTTGTCCAAAAAAGTATGGAAGGAGAGGAAATCAAACGTATATTAAATGTGAATGAAGTAACGAACACTATCTGCAATGCGTAATTCACTCACTCGTGTGTGATTTAAACATGAAAATACGGGAATTGAGAATGTTCAATGTGCAAGCGTAATTTGCATTTGTCCTAATTTTTCTCAAATCTCATCATAAATGATTTACGATTAAAATGCCATGATTTTTTCTTAATGAATGTTTTTTCACCCTAATTTACAATCATCATTTCCCTCAAAATGAAAAGAAAATTGTAAATATGGGATTTGTCATTTTAATTTTTAAATTAGATTTTCTTTCTTCTTCTTTTCCTTCTTCTCATTTCAAGAAAAACTCCTCAACTCAACTCCTCGCCGTTTTTAGCTACATTGGTTTTCTCTCTCTCTCTCTCTCTCTCTCTCTCTCTCTCTCTCTCTCTCTCTCTCTCTCTCTCTCTCTCCCTCTCTCTCTCTCTCTCGAGTAATTGAACAATTAAACGTGTAAGTGGACGTTTGTATGGGCATATGCCATTCATTCATGTCCCATTATACCAATATAGGATTTGACCTCAGTCAGTATGAAAATCTAAGACACAAAGAGAATCCGATAAGAGCTGGCACTTGGCTTTCCCCCCATTTTCCTAATACTCCTTCTAACAAGAAACGAGGAGCCACACACGAGTTTGGGTTTTTCTACTGGCTTAGGTTAATTGAACTAAATTGCAAGCCTAATTTTCTTAATGGTGGACAGAGAGAAAAACAGAGAGAGAGAGAGTGAGCATCCTCACATGTGCTGGGAACTACGATACAAATTCGCCAGGGCAGACACGATCAGGGTACCATGTAAAACAGTGCACACTCACTTCTATTATATTGTACTTAATACCAAGCTTTTTTAGCTCCAAAAACTCAAGAGAAACCAGCCGTTACTTCACATTTTCTCATCAACCAATCATTTTTAAATACTCTGAAGTATAAGAAAATGGAAAAATACTAAATGTAGAGAAGGAAAAAGCAGAGAGAAGAATGGATTGAAATTCAAAACTATACGCTACCTACCTAAAAAATCTATTTCCATCTCAATGGCAATATGACGACGTTTCACTCGTGTTTCGTTTCCTTTCCCTCTTCACTAGAAATTTAATTTTCTCAAAACAAAATCCACTCGTACACTTTCTCTCTCATACCTATCTCCTGGATCAGTCCACACACACACACACGAAAACATTCAAATAAAATGAATGAATGAATGAACGAACGAAAGAGAAACAAGGACCTGAGGATTAATGAAACCAAAATCCAACTCATTTGAATATTTTATTATGTACCAAAAAGGAAAATAACATTTGAAATAACTTCCTCAAACGAATTTGTGTGTGTGTGTGGACTCTTTTTCTCTTGCATTTTCAAATTGACATGCAATGAAATTACTTTTGAAGAATATACTAGGAAATTGGGAACACAGTATTTGTAGTACAGATTGATGTTTTTCCAGTATGTTCAAGTTTGTTTCCCGTTCATTTAAATTGAGAGGGAAAGTCGGGGAGTTTTCATAAGTCAATTACTCCTTGTTGCCTGTCAGCAGTGAACACAACACAGTATATATAAAAGCTTACTCTACAAACCTCAGTTGATTTGAAGTTTTTTCCAGGTTTTGAGTTTTGAGTACAGTAAACAGCAGTAGGAAAATTGTTTGTTTTTTTTTTTTATTACATTTCCCATCAATTCTATCTATTTCAATACGACGTTCAATGATGAATAGGTACAATAAAAATAAAAACGTGTACACAAACGAGAAGTGAGCGAGGAAATTAATGCTCCCTAAATGTTTTCTGTATGGTAACCAGAAAACTGTTCCTTTTAGGTATAGGATTTTTTTATCCATTGTCTTTTTTCGTCATGCTAAATGTTACATCATCACAATGTATTTCAGAGCAGAGTATTTTGAGTCAATTCGAATTTAAATTTAAATATTGTATTACAAAAAAAAAATGAATTTGAAAACAACAAGGAAAAAATCCTCGTGTGTGTTCTCTTTATACGTTTATTACCGCTATGAGAAAAAGCAGTGATGCCTTGTTGAAGGGGGAAAGAGAGAGACTTTTGACGTTATTTAACTGAAGTCAAATGTGGATTTGAAATTTAAATTCAACTTGAGTGAGAATAAACGAGTGGGTTTGGTAACAACCAAGTTGACTGACCATCAAAAGATTACTCAGATTTATTCAAAGAGAAAAACATGGAAGAATGAAACATGGAGAGGGAGAGAGAGAGGAATGAGATGAAAGCGTGACTAAAACGAACCAAAATCCTGTGGATATGCAGAAGGATGAGTCTACCTTTTCATTTTCATTTCGTGTGTGCTGTGCAAGAAAAGCTAAAACATTTTCATCATTTCCCCAAAACTAAACCTTTGGTCGAGTAGAGCAAAGGAAAGGAAAATGAGGGAAATGGGATAAAAGCTCTTTACATTCTACCTCACATTATTACATGACACTCTCACAACTAATTACTATCAACAGTATCCACGTTCAAATGTAGCTAACCGAGACATGGAACGAGTAATACTCAAATATCCTCAAGTATGCGAATCATACTGTCAACGAGAGAACGAGAGAGAGAGCGAGAGAGAGAGAGAGCATGGGAAATTCATCACCGGTCTTGATACTTGTACAGTGTGACGGTTGACAAACAACGCGGAATCTTGTCCATGTAAATAGAACCAATATAACACTCACAAATTTGTATTAATAGATGTCATCAAAAGTCGAGGCACATGCCACGAGGCAAAATATTCATATCTCTCCGATTTCGTACACTCAACATTATAATTCAATAATTGAGGACTCTACTCGTGGTTTTTACACGTTATACAATTGTGTATTTAGGAATAATATTGGCCCAATTGTTTCAATCACAATTGAAAATTGAAAGTATACTTGGAAATGCATGGATTGGATTGGAGGATGAAAATGGGACGTAAAAGTAAAACTAGAAGGAAAGGCAAAAATGGAAGAAGAAAGAGAAAGAGAAGAGAAGCGCCCATATATTTTCTCCAAGACATAAATAATGAGACAAAGAGACTGGGAATATTACACAACAATTTTTTTTTATAATGGGCCTGGACGAGCATCTGACAGGCTTATTATGAAGGACACTCTCAAGTGTGAGTTTAGAGCTCATCTGAGTTTTCCCTTTGTTCGGATCTTCTCTGCTACTGTCATCTCCATAACTTATGTTGAAGTTGGCTTGTTTTTGCTTTTCCTTTCCCTCTCTCTCTTCTTCTGACTGTGTGTCTGTTGGTTCAGCCTTTAGAATCGGAACAAAATGTAAACTGGCTGTGCGTAAAAGCCCAATAAATTAACATATATGAGTATGGAGGATTGAAAAGTAAAAGTAAATGAGTAAATACGGAGAGCGAGTTAGAAAGAGAGAGAGAGAGTGGAGAGTATTTTATATGTTGTATTGTATTGCATTGTGTACTCATGAGCGAGAGAGAAAGCATGAGAGAAAATAAAGGAATAGAATAAGAGTTGATGGCTTATCATATCTATGGCTTGGATTTTGGTTTTACACTTGAAATCCTCATATGTATGTACATGTGTGTGCATATCCCTATGTCCTATGTCTATGTATTAGTATGTACTATGTATACACATTATGTACATACAGCAGCTATATGTATACCATGCACATTAGCATATGCATAAATTTTCCATTATCCATGTTTTCAGGGTTCTGACTCTGACTCTGACTCTCTGCTTATGGACTTTTGTATCTGATGATGAGTTTTGGCTCAGTTGACTCCACCAACCGTTACAACATGGAAAATAACATTTAACATTCTGCATTGGTAGAAACTATACGTATGACGACAAATTACAAGTACAGTCGAGTCGAGTGTATTATGAATAGAGTATTTTGTTAGTTTGAGGTTGGAATGAGATGACGAAGGAATTAGTCCTGGCAGTTTTCACTGAGAAATGACACCGACAAAAGGGGAAAGTTTATATTCTGTTGTTAGTGTGTACACATGGACTGTTTGTATCGTACCGTACCGTACCGTACCGTATATAGCCCCACAACAAATATGTATACAAAAACATGTACTTTATCATCGTATATGTATGTATCAGCATACATATCTGTACATTTCCATAGACATCAGTTTCCGTCCTACATCGTCTAAAGATACATGTTAAAGAACATGCTCAGCTTATATATATATATATATATTATGTTTCGTTATAAGACTGAAGGTTCCACGTTGAATGGAACTTCCAAATACACACACAGATTCGTCAACTTGAAATGAAACCCTTTTATCACACAACCTGAGCATCCAACATCCAAACCTTAATACCAAGAGAGCTTTCAACCTTTCCCCATTTTAATACATGTAATTAAATCTCTTACAAGTATATGTACACACAGACACAAATAAATTCTGGATTCCATGTACACAAACACATACATATATAAGTAGAGGATAGATGTTCATATATGAAATGAGAGACTTGTCGTTAGTCATGTATATGTATTACTTCCTCGAGGCTTGCTGGGGATGGGGAAAGATACAGGGACTCATTTCACGCATGCATAATTGTTGTCCTCCTCGTCGATTAGACTGTGTAGCTCCCCAATAGCCGCCGTTTTTGGCATTGGAGGTCTCGCCGTGTCAGAGAGTCTACAATTTGTGTATTTGTGTGTGGGAAATGAAGGCGGAGAGTGAGAGAGGGCGAAAACTAAAATGAGAAAGAGGAAGAAGGAAGAAGGAAGAGGAAGTGGAAGAGAAATAGACAACGCTCGCGGTCGCCTTATCAACCCTTGGTAAATTACAGTTGAGATTCTTAGAATAAAATCTACAACTATCAGCAAAACTTGCCTTGGTCTGCTTAAGCTTATCAAATGAGAAGATGAAGAAGAAGTCGAAGAAGAAGATGAGGAAGATGAGGAAGAAGAAGAATAAGAAGAAGAAGAAGAAGAAACCTCACCAAACAATTCTGAATACGAATACGAACAGGAAAATGAGACACAACTCGATGTGGTGGTTGTGCACACGGACAAATTAGGGAGCGAGCGGAGCGAGCTCCCCTTATACTATCATCCTGGCCGTCCGTCTGTCTGTCTGTCCGTCTGTGTTGCTCACGATAATGGCCGAACGGCTTGACCGATTCACTTGATTCTTTTTTTGCTGGAATAGTCATTGTCCGGGCTCGGTATATGTGTATTTTGGTGACCCTGGGGTCAAAGGAGGCGGGGTCACGGGGTCAAATGTAAGTCGTCAGGGTTTTTGCATAGAAATCCGTTTCAGACGATTCTGAACAGTTTTCGACGAAAAAAGTTTTTTTGACCGAGTGACCTCTGGTGAACTCCGGAGGTCACCAAGGGGCAATGTGAGACTTTTAAATGTCTGTGGGTAAAAAGTCTTGATGGTTCTGAATTTTTTTGTTTCCGCGCCAAAAAATCAAGGATAAAGTGGTTTTTGGGGTAATGTGAGAATATTCTACATTTGGACAGCGGACAGGGCTATAAGTATACGACGCGAATGTTTCGACTTCTCGCTCCTTTGTAAGAGAGTCTTGTAGTATTGTTTACGTGTCACGTGTTACGGCGAGCGCGTAGCGCGAGCAGGAAATGTGGATATGTTATGCTAACATATCGTGTTGTAGAGAACATAAAATGTCGCTTTTCGAATTCGTTTTGGTTTCCGGACAGACTGACAAATTTTGCTCCTTCTGCTCGCTCCCTGTTAAGGTACTCCTGTACCATTGTTTATATAAATATGAACGTTGAGATAGTTCCTTTTTCCAAAGTACATACGTATCAAAGATATGAACTCATCAACGGGTTTCCTCCGTACAGTGAGATTATACATATTGTAATATACAAAAACGATGGGATGGGAAACGAACGAAACGACTCGACACGGCACGAGTGACGAACATCCATTGAAAATATGAGGATCAATTTTAGTTCTAGAGTATTCCAGAACTTTGATATCTATAAATGGTTACATTTGATATCTATATAATATTTTCTACTTTTGAATGAATTTTGATCTCTCCTATCCGAAATTAATAGGTTGTCTACATGTACGATATACATGAGGCATGTACGTACATATTTAGTCATAGACATATCATGGAACAGTTATATTTTGAAGGAATCGCTTTGAAGCTTACCCGGTAAGCTCCTTCTCCATCCATCTTTTGTGCACAATCTCCTGTGCATCAGATTTCAAATGCGGCAATGTCTGTGCAGAGTACAGAGGACAGAGTACAAACGCAGTGTCAGAGCCAGTTTATATCTCTTTCTAATTCCATGTATATGTACGTTATACTCAATCGATCTCACTCTATTATTTGTAAGATCTGTGAATTTGAGAATCCATGAATCCGCGAATCTCACGTGAATAGTGAATAGTAGAAATAGTTTCAGATGGCAAAGAACCTCCAAGAAGCTCAAAGTTCTAAAGAAAAAATACAGGATTTTAACTGAAGAACCAGTGAAACTGAGGAGCCACCTGAGAAACTGAGCTATTTTTATATTATTCTCCAGGTTTCTCTTTTTTCATTCTTGATGTTTTCCCTTCAACTTTCTCCATCATTTCTCTTCTTCCTCTTTTTTTTCTCTCCCACTCGTGCTTTCACTTTTATTTCCGCCCGTTAGATTGCCATCAAATGCTCGTTTACACCGCAGCTGTTGCTTTCCTCTTTTTTTTACTTTCCCTTTAAGTCTCTGCTTATACTCATAACATAACACTGCTGCTGCTGCTGCTGCTGCTGCTGTGGAGCTCGTGAGGAATATGAAAGTCAACTTGTTGTGAGACTGTGCACTATTTCCTCTGTGATAATACGGAAATGTATGTATGTAGAGAGAACGGAATGGTACGGGAGCGACTCTGTGGATATTTTATCGCATATAAAGTAACTTATTTCTATCAGTATACATACTGCAGGGTTTTTTGTGCCATAACGTTAAGGCTGTGAAGGGTTGTGAGGAGAGAAAGAGAAAGTAGGAAAGATGTTTCATGTCTTCATTTTTCAACGAAAAGAACTACCTTAAATCTCCTGATTTTCTTTACTACTGCAATGCTGTTGATTCCACAAGAAGGTGAAGAAGACCAAGAAGAAACTAGAAAGAGAGAGAGAGAGAACATGTCGAATGTTGAATGAAGAAGCTGACAAAAGAAAGAGCTGGAGAAAGAGAAGAAAAAGAAGACGAAGATGAAGAAGAGGGAAGAAGATTGCCACTTGAAGAGACTCTTGTGTTGACCTTTGGGTTATGACTTGAGCTCACTGTAACCTGTAACTTGGAAGGGAAATTCAAGTCCACCAAGAACCAAGAGAGAGAGAAAGAGATGAAAGTCAAGAAATTTCAAGTGAAAAAGCAACCAATATTCACCTCCTTCCTTTCCCCAGCATTTTTGCCTCTACTTTCCTCACTGAATGTCCTGTATGTGCTCTGGAGGAATACAATACAACCACGTTCACTTGTATCTCAACTCCTTGTTCGCTCCACTAAAGACTACTACTCAAATCCGTTTGGACTATTTACGAGAATTCATTCCTCATCTATTCAGTTCGAATGGGCTGAGCTCAACTTGTAATTTTCTTCATGCGGTGAGCATTTTTGTAAGATATCAAGTGGAGGACTAGAAGTTATCCATCGATTTTTCCATAAAGTACATACATATAAAATGCGGATGAATGTGAATTTTTATGATGTGACTATTGAGTGAAAGAGGATGATGAATATTGGGATTTTTTTTAGATTGATGATTTGCCTTGGCTGGGTTGGTGAAAGTTGGTGGTGGTCGTGGTGGTGGTGAGTACCAAATTCATTTTCTTTAGATTGTTCGTGATTGGGATTACGTGCGTACATCTAGACAATATACACGCTTGTTCTCCCATTCTCTTAGTCTGTTGTCGAGTCGAGTCCTCCGTGTTTGGGTTAGAATGAGAGAGAAAACGAGAGAGAAATGGCCTTCCTTCCCAACATTTCCTTTGAGTTTGTGTGTGTGTGTGTGTGGAAATGGTCACGGGAACATGCAACTCACACTACTGTGTTTTTCCCATTTCCGGCCTCTTCAGCTTCTCATTTCCATTTGATTAACTTCTTTTTTGATTTTCCTTGCTCGCTCTCCCAATTTCTCCACTCATCGTCCTCATTGCACAAACAAGCGAAGAAGGCGTTGGCAAACAAGAGTCTCTCTCTCTCTCTCTCTCTATTTTCTCTTTCTCCTTTTGCCTTCAGGATTTTTTAAATTATCGTTTGTCTTGCAATTACAATCCACCGTCCAAGTTTCCCTTTCTTTTAATTTCCTCTTCACTCAAACTCAAAGTCTGAGTCTTTGGTCTTTTGTTAGATGTTAGATGAAAAATAGTTTCATGGGAAATAAAAAAGAAAAAAAGTCAAATAACCGAAATCTAAAGAATTTCTGTAATAAACGGGGGAGCAGAAGCCTGTGCACATAGCCAGAGGAAGAACGTAATTAATTACATGGGCAATTAGGTGACGTTCCATGTGTACAATGAATATTCAGACTTCAGAGGGAGATTGAAAGATAATCAAATCAATTTTATCCGAGCACAAATGGTAAACTGATTGTGAGAGTGAACTGAACATGGTACAAATGGTACAAACTACAAACAAGAAAACAAAACAAAACAACCAGTCAGTCCTTTTCGGATAGGAAATGGAGTGAGGGAAAGTAACAAACATGAATTATTTGTGAACTTTGAGAAGTCACATTGAAAATTCATGTCTTTCCTGTTCATGTTTCGGGAATTGAATGAGAAATGAGAAATCCATCCCCATTTCAAATGACGTAAGTCAAGTTTATCAATCAAATTTTACCTGAGTGCCCCGGGCAAACATTTCAAGAGTATAAATGATAAAAAAAGGCGGGGGAGAAAATAGCATGATGGCAATCCCATCACATCCCATCCCATCACATCCCATACAAATACAAATACAAATACAAACACAAATACAAACAGACTCGCATTTCATTCGGTGTGGTGGATGCTTGCTTTTCCTTTGGGTACGGATAGATAAACCAAAATGACAAAATGTACGCTTTCTCCCCGAGTGACTGTTGTATTGTGTTGTGTTTGGTGAGGGACTTGACAATAATAATTTCAAGTCATTCGTAGCATCACCGCCAGTCAAGATACCATACAATTTTAATGGATTTCAAGTTCCGTCTTTTATCTTGGAAAGTTAGTTTAAAATAAAGAGAGAATGACAAGACAAGTTTGAGGAGGAGGTTCACCGTATTTGGAGAGTCAAAAACATTGACACAAATCTCTCATTTCCCACATTTCCTCTTCCGTCACGGATCCACGTCCAAATCCACATCATCCACCACCAAGCAAAGCTTCATCATGAGATTTTCTCTGGAGTTGATTCTGGAATTTAGAGCTCTCTCTTTCTCTCCCAACTCAAAACTCAAAACTCACAATGCCAACAAAAGTCAAGTCTCATTTGCAATTGTAATCCCAACGAGTACTTGATAATTGCATATTCATTAACTCATCCATTCATTTGCATGACTTTATTTTTTCCTTTGATATTCCCCTTCCTGACTTTTAATTTATCTTACATTCACAATCAATTCCAATTCACCCCATCCCATCATTCTCACATTCTCAATAAATTACGAGACGAGACAAATCTAAAAAGAAGGGAGAGATCAAAAAAAAAAGGAGGAAAAATACAAATCGAATTCAAAAAAAGAAATTGGAAATCCGAATGAATGAACTCTCGAGAGCATGAAAAGAAAAGATTTGAGTGAAAATACGTCTGAAAATGTCCCATTGTAGTAGGTAGATAAAAAAAGCGACAGGGCAAAGAAAATTCGTTTGTAAAAGAAGCTCATGAGGAGAAAATCCTCCTTATCAAAGTCAAACTTTAATCTAATCGTCGGCCATTAATCGAAGGAAAAAAAACCTATTTCCTCAATTGGCTTATGGATTGTTAATTCATCAAGATACTCTTTTTTTCTCCTTCATCGTTTTACAATTTACCGTGAAAAAAAAGAGAAAAGAAATCTGTTCTATAATTTGGATAAGAAGAGGAGAATGTGAGTGAGAAAGACATTGAAACGTGTACAATGAGATATTTGAACGCCTTTCACTTTTCTCTCCTCTTTCTCGCTCTCTCTCTCGCTCTCTCTCTCCGACTGTACATACATGACATAACGTAAATGTAAAGATACAGCTGGAGTCATGTAGCAATGTGTGTGCAGAACTGTCGAGGTACATCAAATCGGTATAGTCGCAGAAAAAGAAAGTCTTTTTTTCTCTCTCTCTCTATACTTTTTATTCCCATCTATAAAATAGTCTTTTTTTTACACAAGTCTTTTTTGTTGAAGAAAAGAAGGTTGGAAGTTTCTTCAATAATTTCACTTTCTCTCTTGCCGACTTTCTCTTTGAGTGTATTGTACTCAGCTGTAGCTGTTCTTTTCCATTTTCTCTCTTCTTCTTCTTCTTGTTTGAGACGGGCAAAATGTTTTCTGGAGTTCACTTTGAGCTTTTTACAAAGTCTCCAGCTGAAAACAGGATCTGGATGGAGAAATATTCTACAAGGAGAAAAAAAAGGGGATTCAAATGAAATAGAATGAAGGATCTATCGAAAACTATCTAAGATATCTATATATTGAAAGAGAAAAAGAGAAGGGAGAAAAGTCCGTGGGCAGATCTCCGTCTGAGAAGGATGAAATACTTCCGCTAGCTTTGGCTGACTTTCTCTCTCTCTCTCTCTCTCTCTCTCTTTCTTTCTCTCTCTCTCTCTCTCTTTCTTTCTCTCTCT
>JAIUND010001451.1:0-35493 GCA_034699125.1 Gisinianus flammeolus | reverse complement strand
CCTGTTTCCAGAATTAAAGAAAGATCTCAAGGGAAGGAGATTCACAACTGATGATGAACTCAAGTCAGCCGTCGCGGTGTTTTTCGACTCAAAACAAAACGATTTTTTTTATTATGGTATTCACCAATTTGAATACCGTTGGGAACAATGTATTTTATTGAAAGGACATTACATTGAAAAAAAATAAACTCTCATTCCCATCATACTTTTGCTAAATGCAGCGTGAACAACCTCGTATGATGGAAGAATTCTTATGCATGTTTATGCAGTTGTTGATGGAAATGAAAAAGGCAAAACGGTACATTCAATATTATTTTTTGAAAACAATAATAGTGCATATCTGCAAATTTTTATTTGCAGTTTTTGATTACGTCGTTTGTATCATGAGGTATATGTACGTAAAAGCTATCAAGATCTACAACATCTGTACACATTCAAATCTTATCAATTATCAATAATAATAATTACTCTATATTATATATTATTATATGATCCAATAATTCATACACGCATTACTTACTTAGGTTTACTGTACACAGTAGACAAGATGTAGTATAGTAATAATAATAATACATATGTGGGTATATGTATATTTAATTTTTATTCTTACTTAACAATACAATTGTTACTTAAGTAATTCTACAACATATATATATATATTATAGTAATTAAGGTAGTACCTTTTTTGTAGTGTTATTTTTAAACCTTTGTCTATACTATAGAGTACATAATAATTATATATTTAGTTATTTGTTATTTATAGGGATTATAATGCGAATTTATATTTAATATTCTAGTAATAAAAGAAGTAACAAGAGTCTTCATTTCTTTACATATTTTTTTACCATCTTATACATAATGTTTTTATGTTTTACGTAACTTAAATACATTTAATTATACAATGTAGATTAATATCATATATATTTATATATTACATAGGTAACGACTAAAGATTACTCTTGCTTTTATATTTTGTGATTTCATAACATGATTTTGTTTCAAACGATCAAAATAACTTTGGAAAAAAAATTATAACATTTATATATATATAATATATATAGGTATACATGTATGTCCCCATTCCTAGATTTTATTATTTTTTATTATTTTGAAGAAGAGGAGGAGGAGGGGGCGATATAGAAGAGTGAAAAGAGAAATGACTTATTGGTTAGGCAATAATTGAAACGACTTTGTCAAATAATAATTGTATATATTGCCTTTTTTTGCAGGAATAAGTACGATGGACGTTCAGTATTATATTATATTATTCATAATTAACAATAGCCTTAAATGTACTTTCTGCCAATAAAATTGAATAGTTTGTAGTGCTATTGTCTAATTTTACTCTAAACATGTTATTCCTATACACTGGATTCTATTTGAAAAACAAAAAATGGAATTATTACAATAATAATAATTACTACAATAGTAATAAAAATTATTATTATACCATCTTCACCTAAACTTCCTGAACTCATCATAATATCAAATAATATGTAAATACGATACGATGACGGTGAAATAAGAAAATATAAACAAAAACAAATCAAAATATGTTCTGGTAATCTATAATTTCTTTCTTTTTTACAAACTTTTCTTTGACTCTGCTATCTAAATTTTAGATTAAAGTCACCTATCTCTGCCTCCAAAAATGAGCTATAATAATTGTAAGTAAAATTATTCGTCACAGTGACAATGAAAATTGAGCAATTATGTGGATTGTGTTTTCACACAACACCGTATGCATTTTAATTACATACACATTATATATTTCTACAGGGGGGAGAGGGAGGGGTCACACTCGTTAATGAATTCCCATATATTTCATAGAACAATAATAAAACATTTGTGTGTAATGACGTGTTATGAAAGTTAGCTGTTGTGAGGATTTAGAGTAATTAGTAATAATAAAAATTTCGAGTTTCAAGAAATTCAACTTTAAGTATCATTATTATTATTATTATTATTATTTCAAAACCTGCTATCAATAAGTCAATAATGTGTAATTTACGGTCAAAAAGTTTCATTATCCAGACAAAGGTTCTAATTATTATAATTATTAGTCCCTTGAACCTTAATACCATCAAGTGTAAACGGAAATAAACGATGAATATCATGTAAATAATAATAATAATAATCAAGCAAATATACGGATGTGTAAAGATTAGTCACTTTTTTAACTTGTATAAAAAATTAAATCAATCTATCTCTTTTAGTCTACCTACTCAAAGTTGTAAGCACGTCGAAGTGACTTTACGTACGTAACCGACAAAATGATACCTATCAATCAATAATGTTATATATATCCCTTAATCTAAACTTATTACAAATATAACATAATTTTTTATTACTGATTATTATAAATTATTTATAATATATAATATATATATATATATAGTAGCATAAGTATCACATGGAATCGCTGAATTGCAACAATCTTGTTGCGAAACAACAAGAATTTATCAATACTGACTTTAGAAATATTTGTAATTGAATTTCAGAGGTTGAGAGACCGAATTTGAAAATGGTATATACATTGGTATATATACGGAGTTAGGGATTTTGAATAATAAAACATTATTCAACAAAAAAAAACAAAAACAAAAAACCGTACATTCAATGGGTTGTCATTTTTTGTGTAAGGTATGTAAAAGTAACAATGAACCAAGCTTTACCTTTTATACGTGCATGTATGTATACATCCCCAAAAAATGTTTTTACGCTCGAATTCTTGGTTCTGGAGTTTGAGTGTTGATGTTTCGTCGTCTTATACTGTGGCTATAACAATTAAAAGATGAGCAATGTCTGCCACTCCATTAAGTAAATCTGGTGCTATTCTCGCCAAATTTTCGTTTGCAAAGTCACACGATGGGAAGATATGAATAACATAGGCCGGCTACAAACGAAAGAAAAAGTCAATACATTAGCAACACTACAACACTGAGAAGGAAAACACACACAGTACAATTAATGTTAACATCAAACTAAGACGGATTGAATATCATGTCAATTTTACCTGCTGCGTAATTGGATGATAAATGTTCACAATCCCTGCAGCTTGTTTTAATTGTAGATACGTAATAAAGCCATTTCGTAAATTATTGCTCTGCTGAAGAACATCCATACGATCCCTGCCACATGGTAAGGCCAATAGCATGCAGTGCTCAGGCTCCATCTAATTTAATGGAACAATTTTAAATTTTTTTTAAATTAATTTTGATTCAAATTCCTTTGAATTTCAGTTTAAATGAAATATGGGATGTATTGAACGTACCTGCATCTTTCGAGCAACACCTTCCAATTGTGTCTGCTCAAGTCTCATTCGTTGCGAAATCTTTAATTGAGAAAGTGGAGGAATAACTCCATCAGGTTGATTTGGCAGTGATTCACGAGCAACGTTCACATTCCCTGATACAAAGTGCATTTGGCATGCTGCATTATCGTTCTTGAGATTCAAAAGTCCTTGCCACATAATCGGGTAGCGCTAAAAAGAAGATTTGTACAAAGAATGTTCGTTATTATCAATCAATAATAGTAAGTACATAACACTCTTGTTGAATAATGACTGAAAGTTTCCTTACTTGTAAAAGCATAAGTAAGGAGTCTCCTTGAGATAATGTTTGACCGTGTGGAGGAGTTTGTGGGTGATTTATTGGAGCGTCTGCACCTGGTACATGTACACCATATCTATGAGAATGAGCTGGTGGTGGAGATACAACTCTTCGTGCAACGACTCCAGGAATTCCATACGGAGAGGGAATTTCTCTTGGAACTTCTCGTTGTTCTACAGCCACTACTCGATGCGGATCATACTGCGGGTAAGATGGTGAGTTCGAGAAAGGTCTCTCTTCAAAGTCAGCGTACGGATTTGAAAATGTTTGCCTGAGATGAGTGGAATGAGCAGGTACTGGTGCCCCATAAATATGACGTTGACCCGCATAAACATTGGCGACTAAAGGTGACTCAGTTCCTCTCTGGTCGGCTGTATGTGGAGAAGCCAAATGAGGTGGAACATGATGAACTGGTTGTGGACCAATTCGTTCTGGGTTGTTAATAAGAGTCAGAGTTGCGCCACCCTTATGCAGTTCTGGAGTACCTCGTAGCGAGTCTTGTTGTTGCTGTTGAAGGATTTTGTCATTGGGGCATGGTCTCAAACCGTATGGAGATTGCTGTCCTGGTGGTAAATTAGCTCCCATTGATCCCGCAATGCCAGCTGGTATAAAATGTGAAGGATACACTACTTGTTGATGTGATGGTTGATAGTGAGTCGAGTCTAGTGGTGGTCTCGGTAAAACTCGAACATCACCCTATAATATAAATAAAGTAGTATCATTTTAATAGTTACTACACAGTTTTTAAAATTATTTTTCATTCAAGCCTTAAGGCAAATTGTCAATTAAAATGCTAAACTTTAGGACATCTTACCAAAGTAGGATCATATGGCATTGAATGATGTTGATTCATGACACGTTGCTGAGTTGATTGTGGTTGAGCTTGCTCATGTTGTTGCGGAACACGACCAGCTTTCGGACTTGGCGATGAAGTGACAACGACGTTTCCTCCAATTTCCACACGCGGTGGACCAAATGCGTCCTTAAAAAAAAATCGTTTTGCTTAACATACAAAAAATGAGTCTAAAATTAATGAATTGTATTATTACTGGGTAAATTAAAAAACAAAAATCTACCTGAGGTCGACTAAGAGATGGATTTCCTTCATCTTTCCCCATGAGTCTTCCCATTCTTAACAGTTCAGCATGTTGAATTTGCACAGGTTGCTGAGAATGTTGTTGATGAGGATGAGGTGGAGGAACCACAGCTCTCACGATGGAACCACCCATGCTCAGTGATTGTGCTGCCGAAGTACTCGTTAAAATGACAGGATTTGGATGTTGTATAATTGATGACTTTCTCTGCTGGTCTTCACTCGCATTCACTTTAGTAATTGTTGTGGCACTGGGTATTTGTGGAATTCTAACCAACTGATTTTGCATACCATGTGGTGGTCGTATGCTACCAGGTGTAGGCATGCCAGGTCTCAGCTGCAATTGTTGTTGTTGCTGCTGTTGACTATGAATATCTCCAGGTCGTATAAGTGTCACATGATGATACGGAATTCCTTGTGGAGAAGTTTGAACTTGTTGTTGCTGTTGTAAGCTGACAAAATTAGGTGGTTTAGGCATTGCTGGTCCTTGATTTACACCTTGATAAGATCCTACCAAATTATTTGGTGAAGATGAAGGCGGTCCTGTCACTTGAGGGAACCCACCAGGTTTACTTGGAATAAATGGACCGGAACTTGTGTAAATCACTGCCGTTTTCGGAGAAATACCACTACTAGACATAACAACACTTTTTGGTTGTCCAGGATAACCAACCTGCTGTTGTTGTTGCTGCTGCTGTTGAAAGTGTTGCATGTGCATTTGTTGCATGGTAACTTGATGTTGTAAATGTGGTGAATGTGAGGATACTAAAATAATTATTGTTTAAAAGATAATGAATTAAAATTACAAACTTAATTCCAATACATGTGGGATGTATTTAGTAAATATACAAAAAAAATGTATCAAAATTACTTTGATTAGGATGGAGATTCGGTGACATTGGGGCCGGAGTCATGGCTCGTTGTTGTATGACCAGTGTTTGATTATGATGAGGAATTCCATGCTGCTGGTTCTGCTGCCTTGTTTGTGGATGGGCTAGTTGTTGTTGATGCTGGTTAATGGGTTGAGTGTTGCTACCAAAACTATTTCCAGCATTAGGAACACCTAGGAAAACATACAAAAATACATACTGTTTAAATCATCTTTGTCAAACTCGTGTGTTCATGTACAAATATTAGATGATTTGACACAGAAATGAGCTATATCAATCAAACATTTATAGGCTGTAAAATCAAGATCCTTTTTCTCGAACATTTTTCTTATAATTATTCAAGAGTTTTACTTTCTTTAGAAACGAACCCTGAAATTCTTGAGGTTTTAAAAATAATTGTAACAATAAAAGAATCACTTGTAGTAAAATATGATAAAATCAATTCTGTCCTATGTAAAATTCATTTTTTTAAAAACTCCTACATTATTCATAGACCGATCGTCATTCTTATCTCTCCTTTGATTTTTAACAGCAAGAAATAAACAATTAGAGTTGTTGAAGAAAACAATCCTTTTGAAAACCCCTACACTAACTTGAAGTCGTGCTCATTCGCAAACGAATGGAGTCACCAACTAAAATGAGCCGATATGAAGTTGATGAAAAAAATCAAGGCATAATTACCAACAGACGGGCCAAACATCATTGGCCCGTGATGTTGCCTCAAAACAGGATCGTACTCAATGTACTCATCTGACTGTCTCATCATTGGTATCAAAATACCTATAGGAAAAAGAAACATGAAAAAATGAATGAAACATCACGTTTTACAAGCTATCATAGCTTGTCCGCCAATTTTTTGTTTTATAGTCAGTCATCAATTCAAACTGTTCTTCTGAGAGACTAGTCAGTGATAAATGCGCGGGCTCTCCTCAATTCGACTTCAGAGATGCATAATATTTTCTCATTCTCATAATAATTATTATTATTATATGCTCGCGATAGGTAAAATATTTGGAACTTTAAAATACCTGTCTTGGGATCAATGAGAGTCTCCATGACTGCATCCGGATCCTTTTCTCCTTTCACTAAGCTCAATGATGTTACAAGCTCAATATTTGGTAAGGAGACGACGGGGAGCGTTGTAGCTGATGGATGAGGAGCTGGTGTGTTATTGTTACTTCTCCTCGGAGAACTTTCACATGGTTTTGTTGTAAGCAATACTTTACTCACTGGAGTTAATGCAGAGCTTGAGTTGAGCATTAAGTTACTCAATTCTTCTGGCGAGTCTTTACTTTTTGAACGTCTCGCTCTAGTAATTGCTGCTGACACTTTCTGTGAAGTAAAAGGAGCAAGTGTGGGCTCAATCAATGTATCATTTTGCACCATTCTAATCACATCATCTATTGTATCGTCCACTGTTGTTCTGGTTGAAACATGTGGGACCGGAATCGGTTTAACATCCTGATTCACAACCACGACAGGGGGAGAGCTCACAGTAGAAAATAATGGTGGTGGAGTTGGCACTGTCAACTTTTCAGACTTGATTACAGTTGGAATAATTATTTTTGATGCTCCTCCTCCTTGCAAAATAGTAGTTGTTGTTGCTGTTGTTGGTGTGACTGTAGCAGTTGTCAATGTTGTTGACAATGATAATAATGAAGATGATGATGGCAGTGGTAAAGAGCTTGTCAGTGGTAAGGAAATAACTGGAGCTGGAACACCAACAATTGGTATCGTTGGTGATGTAGGTAAACTCGGCACTGTCGTCGCACTACTATTATTAGCATTTGTATCCACAGATATTGATGGCACAGATAGCAAAGGTGACTTGATAGTAGGGATCGGTACAGTTGGCTTAGAATGAGCCAGAGGTGGTGGTGGTATTGTTTCAGGCAATTTCTCTTCGTCAGAGTCATGGAATTCATAGACATCAGACGTAGCCGAAGTATTTTGACCCGTAGTCTCATCTCCTGTATCATTTGAATGTTGACGTGCACCTACACACATCATAATATATCATTAGTAAATATTTCTAGGAATGTTGTAGCAATTAGGCAAGGTGAATAAATATTTATGTAATAGATTTTTTGTACAAAGGAAAAAAGAAGAAGATCTAGGCATACATATGATATTTATTGTTCTTACTTTTTCTAGTTCCAGCTCTAGTAGGTTTCTCTTTCCCATCTGACACATCTTCACTCGACGCTGATTTAATTCCGTCATCGTCCAAACGAATCTCAGGTGTCTTTGGAAGACCAGCAGCATTGTAAGAATCGCTACTGATTTCCGTAGGAATACGGTCTACATTTTCTTCAGGTGTTTCATTTCCTTCATTTTCAGCAAGTCCTTCAATTCCTTCGTCAATTTGCAAATCCTTGGGTGACTTTGTATCATACCACGATTCTCCCTTTTCACTTTCAGGAATTGGAATATCCACAGCTGGTGGTGTTTCTATTAAATCATTTTCACTTTCCCCAGCTGGAGCCACTTCTTCCATGATTCTTATAGTTGGAGGTGAAGCAGATTTCTCCAAATTATTATCATTATCCTCATTTATTGTGTCATCTCCCTCCAGAGTTTCCAAAAGAGCTGCCACAGCATCTTCTGTTTCCTCCTGTGAGATGGTCGTTTCATCTTTAGGTAGTTCATCTTTTGGACTCACATCCTCTTCAGCTACAATGAGTGGAGGTGTTTTCCTATCCAGTAAAACAATACTCTCGATTGCTTTATCCTGCTCAAAGAGACAATTTAATTTCTTTTCTTCTTCTTCTGTTCTCCGCTGTTGCTCCGTATTATCCTCTTCTTTAATGTCCAATTCCAGGTCATCATGTTGATCATCAGATGCCATGATGGCTTCATTGATATCAATTTTCAATTTATTGTCATCATCATCGTCATCATCATCAGTGGAGAACATGGATTTCATATTGGCCACACAATCATCCATATCACTCTCCCTCTTCTCCTTCTCAATGATAATAATATTAGATTTTGTCGAGTCCAAGACGGGAGAGATTCTTTTAGTTGTGGAGAGAAAGCTCCCTGGAGGGATTTCAATATTCAGTATAGAACTTTCAATGGGTGACACGGTGGAGGTGGATGTTGTTGTTGGTGGTGTCAATGGTTCCTCCTTTGCTGTTATGACGGGCACAATTGTTGCTTTGGGGGATGACGTTGGTGAATTAAATAGAGAATCCAAATCCACACTTTCACTTTTAATTTTGACATGATCAAATGTACTTGATGATGATAAATTGACGGAAGAGGAAATATTCGTATCCTGACTCTCCGTCCGCTTTGATCTTCGCTCACGATGATGCTTCTTTTTTCTTTTCTCTGAGCTCGAAGTTTTCCCAGATGATGAAGTTATTGGTGGTGTTACTTGAGTTGAATCCAAACTGGCATCATCATCCACTGAACTATGACTGCCAAGACTCAGGGAATGAGATAGTGTTGTAGCTGAGGAGCTTTTCCGTTGCTTACTTCGCCCACTACTTCCACTACTACTGCTCTTACTTTTCATTTTACTCGACACAGGTGTATCCTCGTATCCTTTATTTGCCGAAGTGGGTAGAACCATTGGGGTTGGAGTTTTGGGTCTTTCATGATCAAGTAACGGCTTTTCATCCACATCTGAACAGGAAGTGGGTGTCATTGGTCCAAAAAGAGCATCCTTCATGGCTGTCGTGGACTCTCTCTTTACACTTGTAGACACATGACCACAATTATCACCACCACTACTAACACGTTGCCGTCGAGATCCTTTACTTGAACTTGATGACGAACTTTTATTCGTGGAAAGGGATAGTGAGTGACTATGCCTTTTCCTCGCACTATTTTTACTATCCTTTTCTTTTTCCCTCTCTTTACTTTTACTCTTGGATGAGGATGAAGAGGATACAGATGAGGGAATAATACCACTGATGGGAGTGCTGGTGATGGCAGAGGCAGTCACAGAAGAAGAAGTAGAAGGAAGAGTAGGAGTGTCTTTAATCGTTTCCTTTTCCTTCTTGATGACAGTTGGTAGGGTCGGTGTGGAGTCTTCATTCCCAGAGGATTCTGACGAGTCATCAAATAAGGACTTTTTCAGGTGTGAAACATCTGAGGCAGATTCTAAAAAATCAAAATTAATGAGACAAATAATGTATTGTGATTAATTGTTGTACAACAAAGACGATGAAGAAGATAAATACATTGGATATAAATGTGAGGAATTGGAAGAAAATTTGACTGTCCGACAACTAATCCATTACTAAAATTAGTAATTTTACTAAATTCATTACAAAATATTTTGACTTACTCTTTTGTTTTCCACTCTTGTCTCGCATACTTTTCGTCTTTGTTGGTGTTGGGATTAAATGTTTACTTGCTCGATTGCTTCGAACACTGCTGTCCGAGTCCGAATAAATATCCACCATTCTCAATTTCTTATTTAATTTTGACGAGTTATTGCTGTTGATCGAGTATTTGGGTTTTGTACATAGAGGTTTCGTAACATTACTTATGATAACATTACTGTCATCAAAATCGGACATGCTGTCATCCGATGACTTTGTATCAACTGACTGATGAGACATACTTGAGGCTGTACTCATTGCTTGGAACTGATGTTTTAATTTAATCTTTTTAGTGATTGGTGGGGAGCTGGTGCGAGAATCCTCATCCGAATGTGAAAAGAATATTGATGATGATGGGAAGGAAGTACAACCAGATGGTGAGGATTTATTAGAGCGTCTCCCCTTTTGTTTACTACTAATCTTTCCCTTGGATGAGCGGCTCTTGGATTTCTGATGAGACTTGGAAGTGGAGCTTTTAATACTGCTACTACTTCCCTTATGATTTTGTTGATCTTCTGTTGTAATTTCATGTCTTTCCTCGTCAGATGAATGAATTGGCTGTTCTCTATTCAATTCTCGATGTCGTTCTCGTTCCCTTTCCCTCTCAAGTCCATGTTTCAATAAATCTGTATCCGAATCATGATCCAGAAGGTGACTGGACTCATCCTCTGAAGATGTATTTGCAAAGGATTTCCGTTCTTCAATCGAAGTGGATCGTTTCTTTTCCTCCCTTTTTGCTCTACACCAATTCATTTAAAATATTTGATTACTACAATTTTCTTATCATATTTATTCTTATATGGTATTTATATTACTAATAATAAAGATCAATACTCTTGAATCAAGACTAGGTGAAACAATTGACTCACCTAGATTGTTTTAATTGCTGTAATTGTTCCTTCAATTTGTCTTGCTTTCGCTGCTCTTCCTTTTGTTGCTGGGAAGTTGCATTATACTTACAAGCTCTATTTGATCTCGCCTTGACTTTATCATACATTGAAACATACTCGTCAATGACAACTTCGAAAATTGAATGATGTTTCTGTTTATCTTCATCATCTTCATCTATTTAATATAATAATTAAAAACATAATGGCATGAGTTTTTTAAACTTGTGATTAATATTATTTCATATCATGTAATTCGATAGGATTCCAAGCATGAAAATTTCAATTTTGTACAATTTTACAAGAAAAATGAAATACAAAAACGAAATAATATTTTACCGGTATCCCCATTTGAAGACTCTGTTTCATCAATAACATATCGACGTCTCTTTTTCTTTTCTTGTTTTTGACTACTTTTGCTGCTACTATCCAATCCAGCGGAAGAACTGTCGCCTCCGGATTTGTGTCGATCTCTCCTCAAACTACTGTCTCTCTTCTCATGTTTCTCTCCACGATCTTTTGTCTTGTCTCGATCCTTATCCTTGTTTTCCGTAAGAGCGAGAGTATTAGACATGGAGGAATTTTCATCTTCAGAGTCAATTGCAGTGCTTCCGTGTTTTTCTTTGATTTTCCCATCCTTTGAATTCACACTTCGGTTCTTACTGGAACTGGAACTCTCTTTTTTACTACTACTACTTCCACCACTGTGATGACTGTGACCGTGGCTACTACTGTTGGATGAATGTTTCGACTTTCCACTCCCACTTCCACCAGTCGCACCACTGCAACTTTCCTTAGCAGGACTAATTTTATCTTTATCCTTCTTTTTCGAGGAGGACAATTCACTACTGGGTTTGTGACTATGTGAAGATGAAGAGTGACCATCTGAAGAGATCTTTGACTTGTCTCCATGATGATGATGTTTTGAAGACGAGCTACTGCTCCCACTTGGTTTTGATTTATGATGATGATCTTTGTCCTTAGATGAGAGACAACTATCGGATTTCCCAATCTCCTTGTCCAACTTTTCTTTTGTTTTATCTTTTACACTAGAGCTCGAATCTCGTGATTCTCGTCTCTCACTTGTCGAACTATGTTTTGATCTGTGATGAACATGTGGGGATGGTTCCGGAGCACTACCATCTTTACTTCCCTGTGTCATCTCCTTCTTTTCCATCTTGATCTTTTTCGATTCACCTATAAATAATGTAAATAAAATATTTGATTCCACAAAACATCATTCTTTATCGATTCAAACGTACAAAAAAAAAGTTTAAGTTTAAAAACAGTATAATAATTAAATTATTCACATACCTTGTTCACTGTCCTGAGAACTCAAACGTCTCTTCATTTTGCTAATTTCCTTGTCCTTGTCTTTCCTACTGTGACTATGAGAGTCTTTGACATTTGACGAAGAATTGGATGGTGTAGAGATATTTTCTCCTCCATTATTATCCTTTTCTTCTTTACTTTTATTTTTCCCATGATTGTAAGTCCCACTACTACTGTGATGGGGATGACTCCCACCTCCACTACTACCCGTAGTATTGTCATCATTGGTATTTTTCTTACTACTGCTATTATTATCCTTTTCCTTTCTCTCTTTCCCAGATGAACTTGGTTTTGAGGAAGTTGAGGAAGTCTCTGGTCTAAAAGTAGCATTGGTGGTATTATTATTAATAATAATATTGGAATTATGAGGAGTGGCCGGGACGGGATTCGACGAGCCACTCGTACGACGTTTCTTATCCCTTGAATCCTTCTTTGAGTCTTTTGAGAGAATCATGGGAGTCGCACTTGCCACCACTGCCACTGTAGTCTCTTGAGAACGATTTTGATGAACCAACACATGATGAGCTTCCGATTTAATAAGACTAATATTCTTGTGTGACATGTCATCTTTGGCGTGAAACACTTTACTATGGCTACTGCGATCCTTTGTTAAAACTGACGTAGTGGTGGTCGTCGTCGTTTCTTTTGTCACTTTACTGTCAAGGGAATGACTGGATTTTGGTAATTGAACCTCATTGAACATTGAGCATGACTGTGAATCTACACTTATACGTCGACCTGGTGTAGGACGATCTTGATTTTGTAAAGTTGACGACGTCGTCGTGGAAGAAGAATTTGTTGGTGATGGAGAGACATTATTTGAGGCACTATTAGGACTACACCCAGCACTGGAACTCACACTAGTAGCTATTTGTGTTAAACTCCTTTTACTATCCAAACTCATGGAACCTAAAGAAAAATACAAATCAAATCAAAAACATTAGTAAATAAGTATATATAATATTTTTTAATTTTCAATACTCTAACATAAATAATAAAAATAATCGTATAATAATCATTTTTTTCAACTCACGTTCAACAATGCGAGGAATCCCAAGATGAATCCCAGATTGAATGACACTACTACTATTTCCACTACAATGCACTTGCAATGAGGTCGAATGATGAAGTAATGGCGATTTTTGGTTGGCATTTGTTCGTTGAGAATTGTTATTATTATTATTATTCGTATTATTAACAACAAGCAGATTGCTATTGTTTGTGGGGCAAGTGGTGCTAGCATGATTACTACTAGTATTATTTTCATTTCCAGGAGAAGGAGGTGTAAGTTTTTGTGTGGAAGCCGGTGGTGTAAGCGAAGATGACGAAATTGATTTGTTTACAATATCAGTCTGCAATTTCAAACTTGGAAGAGGTATAGACGATGAATTGGAGTTTGTACTTTTTGAGGACGATCCAGAAGTTGAAGATGATTTAGCCTGAACCGATGATTTCCCATTGTTATTATTATTACTCATAACAATGTTATGATTATTGTTTGTATTAGCTGTAGTATTAGCACAAGAAGTAGTCGTAACATTATTACCACCACTAACGCCACTAGTCGTCGTAGGAGTCGGCCAATTCCCAACTGGATTTGGATTGCTTACAGTGAGATCTTTAATTGCAGATGGTTTCCCCAAACTAGCTGACCCAGAATGATTAGTTGAAGGATGAAATTGTTGAGACTTGGAAATTGTTGAAGCAAGAGTTGTTGTGGTGGTTGGTGTTGTTGACAGAGCTGAAGAGTGAACTGTCGTCGACGTCGTCATCACATTACTCGAGTTGTTACGAACCAAAGGAATGGATGAAAGTGTTGTTGTGGCTGTGGTCGTCGTCCCTGTTCCTCCTGTAGAGGATGAAGTGGACAATGTAGTTGTACGTGTAGTTGGAAATGTTACACTAGCAGCCGGTGTCACAGGGGTCAAGGGTGTTAAAGGAGGAGTCTGAGCAAGGACTGAAGCACTGGATGTAGTTGATGAAGTAGAGGCTGTAGAAGTGGAGCGATTAAGTGCCAAGCGCCAATTTGCTCCAGTAATATTAACAGACTTTGCTTCATATTTCTCTCCAAAGTTCTCTAATCTTTTTGAGTCCTCATCAAATACTGACTTTTTTGCCAATAGGGATTTGACAATGTCAGATGGTTGATGTCTCATCTCGTCCAAATCAAGAACTTTGTGCTTGGTTCTTACAAACCTGGAGATGGATGAGGATGTGTTGTCAGAAGACTCACTCGCATTTGACAGACTTGAACCACCCATATTGTTGGAAGATGACTTTCCAAGACTGTCGAGTGTCGCTTGAGCTCCCTGATGTAGCGGGACTGTGGAGGATCTGACAGTTGTTCGAATTCCATTCCATTGATCGTAACGCTCGTAAAATTTCTGTATCCTTTGCTCTAATGAAGCTCCCGTCGGGGATCTTCTAGGAGATGAACCAGACTCAGAATCCGAAGATGAACCAACACCACCTCCACGATCTTCTCTCACATTTGAACTTAAAGTCAATACTTTATCTTCCTGCTCTTCATCGTCAACTAGTATATTAGTCTTAGTCCTCGCACTATCATTTTTATCTTCCCCTGAAACAAATTTATGTTTTGAATGTTTTTCGTCCACTTCCACTTTTGCACTAGCACTCAATTCCGGTGAATCAACAACATTATTCCAACTATTGACCATAACACTATTATTATTATTATTATTATTATTATTATTTGTACTTGTATTTGAGGAGGAGGACAATAAAATAAGAGTATTAGGATGCCGAGGATCACTACTCGTAGTTGTAGTTTTAGTTTCCAAATTGGGGGTCGGAGAAAAAATGTCACATTCACTAGCAGAAGAATCCATCACAGACGCACCATCACACACTGGTGATTTGATTGGACTTTGAATGTTCGTGTCACTAGAACTTCTATTCATCCTCATCATAAACATACTGCTTCTTGAAGGTATCACATTCACACTATTATGCCGACCATGGTTATTATTATTATTGTAGTGTGAATATCGCTGCTGTAGTGCAAACTCGGGTAGAGGGAGACTTAAAGGTTGATCAACTTTGGAAGCATGAGAAACATTTCGAGGCGGGAGTTTTATCGTCATATTGTTATTCTCAGTCGTGACGAAATTTTCTGGATTTTCATCGCACAAAGGAGTTCCAGGTCTATCATCACTCTCTTCTCCGCCTTCGGACACCGCCACATGATTGCAATGATTCATATTTGCGTTCGTATGAAGTACATTTGAATTATAAACTGAAGCGATGGAGGAGGAATTACTAGAATTGTTATTATGTTGGAACTGAGTCGGCTGTACGACATTACTCCCAGAATCCGCTGATGAACGTCGAATTTTATTTTCACTCACTTTCTTCCTTGGATCCACCAAGCCTATGTAGTAAAAAAAAAATATTCAAAAAATAGTTTAGTCAACATTCAAACAGCAATAAGGACAGTAATCATTAACATTATCTTTTCTAAAACAAAATTTACCTGTTGTTATTATATGAGGATCTCCTATTATTCTTGGTCCTGATTCAACGCCTATTCCTAACCCCGGATCCGGTGAAGCTTTTCGGACGGTTTCTGTTTTAGGTTCCGGTGATGTGCTTGAGACGACTCCGTCCACAGTCACAACTACAGTATTTGATGTACTAGACGCCTTCGAATTTATTCTCACTACAAAGACGACAAAGGAAAATGATAATTAAAATGTATTTTAGTAAAAAAATCCTTCACCCAATCATTGAATAATGAATTAAAGAAGAATTTACAATGGAGTATAAAAAACTAAAAAGTTGTAGTGGTTTAGATAATCTCATTTTGTATTATAGTGTAATCTGTTTAATTAAATATATACTTACCACACTCAAAGTTGTTATGTTTCTCATCACCGTTCATACTGGAACTATCATGATCAGGATTAATGTCATTTTCTATCAAGATCACATCAGAGGAGGATGTCACCACAGCAGAATCTGTTTCATGGCAACTGAGATCAATTTTACAATGTTCTGCCTTCCCACCAATTTCACTCAAAGAGTCATCATCCACTCCCTGATGTTCGGGACTCACTGGACTCGTAAATCTACCACGTCGGTAGCCCATTCCGACGACACTATTTTCACCACCACCACTTATAACATTTCCTATTTCTCCATGATGTCGCTGTTGAATGCCAGCCGCACTTTCTGGCGATTCTGTCTCCAACTGGGTCATTGGCTTTGTTCCTTCAAAGTCCACATTATTTGCATGCCTGTCAAAAATCAATCATTCTCAAGGTTAACAACAACAACAGAACAGAGGAGATTCTGAGTCTTTACACACTTTATAAACTGGTTGATCCACATCCACACCAGTCATCTTACATTTGGTATCATACTGAATCCACTACTTACACGTGTAGACAGTACATACACTATATACTATTTAGACTTTTTAATACTGGTACTTTAGATATTTACATTTTTACATGTACGTATCAAGTTTTTGATAAATAAAAATCAACAGCTTGTGTATACTGTATAGGTCATAAAGGTAAACCCAAATTCAAGAACAAAGAGAATTTTCTGTTACTCATTATCAATTTGCCACCATTTTCATAAATGATTAAATTCTTGCGTCCTCTAATATTCCACTTGAAACACACAAGGAAAACTAATGATGGCAAATATGATTCGGGTGCCGTGAAAAAAGCTTGGAAAAGAAGAAAAACAGAATATATTGTTTAAATTGTTTACCTGTAGGAGTTGTATGGGGATTTTCTTTCATCGGAAACACCAGAACAATCAGTAAACCGACGATTTGATCTCCGGATTCCCTCTTTAAGAGTACTCCCTCCAATGGAATTACAAAGAGGAGGTGTAGTTGTAGTTCGAAGACTCGGGGATGCATTGTCACTTCTTATCACACCCCCTCCTCGACCCGCAATCCTCTCCAAAAACATGCGAATACACTCGGGCGATGCAAAATCCACATGTAAATGTTTACCTTTAATCACCCAGCTACGCAATTCCCGTATCGCTGTCTGAGCGGATGAGATCTGAGTTTTTTTTATTTTATCAAAACATTTGTTTTTATTAGTATGATTATAAAAAAGCATTCATTTCCGTGAATTAACTCATCTCTCCGTTTCATTATAATGAGAATGATGGATAATTACTAGAGAATGTATAAAAAAAAAATTATGGATATTCGTACCTCATCAAATTGAACAAGAGCAAGAATTCTGTCTGTGTCCATAATAACCCTGGTTATAGCACCATACTGACTACAATGGCCAGTAATTTGTTTCTCGTTGACACCATCGGTTCCATCAAGGAGCAAGGAGGAAGCAGGAGAAGCTCGAAAGAATGAGATACGGGCTTCTCTCGTCTTGAACACGTGACGACCCCACTGCGCTCTGATAGCGCTTGCAATATCGACAAACTCACATACAGCATGAGTAGAAGCTCCTTGCTTGCGAATATCAATAGTCTATAGTACAGAAACAAAACGGCAAATATTGTAAAGAAAAATGACACGGAGGAAATTAAATATCTGACACTTTGATTGATTTGATTGAGTTCTCAGGCTGTAAGACACATCTGGTGAACTCGTCATTTCCAAATTCATTCATTCATTCTGATTCTCTCTCTTTTTTCTAAACATAATTCTCGACATGTGTATAAATTTGAAGACTCACCACAATATCACCATATTGATCAAACGCCGCTTTTAGCTCAGTTGGTGTAATAGTTGAATCCAGACCAGTTATTAGGACGGTTCTAGTTGGAAAACTTACACTTGTAGGTTCATCATCACCAAGTCCCCTATAATGCAGATATTTTTTTTATATTAGAAATAACGAAATTAATTTCCACATATGCAAATATATTATATATTAATACATTATATCCAATTTCTTATGCGCATAGTAATTCTTATACAATACATGAAAAATAAGTATAAAAAAGGAAGATAATAATGTCATAAATGGGGAGAAGACAATTCTTAAATTAAAGAAAGATTTCGAAAAATAATCGGACGCACCTGTTGTCCTCTTCAGTTCCTCCTAGTTGCTCGTCACCTCTACTACTGTAGTATGCTGAGACTTGGATTTTGTTTCCGAAGAATTGCTTGTCTTGCGACAGAGCTACGGCTCTCGTCGCATGCTCCGACGACTTAAAGCATACGATGGCAAACCTCTCCGTTCCTGCTCCGATCACCCGAACCCATGAAACCTTCCCATGTTTTTTGTACTCATGATAAAGACCATCCTTCAGTGAAGTGTCGGAAGATCGAATGGGTAAGTTGCGAATTTTTATCGCAGAGTGAAGCTCTGCACTGTTCGGTGTTCGTCTGTGATGATGGTGATGGTGTCCCGTCTGATTTAGGCTTCGACTGTGCGTTAAAAAAAATATCAATAATTTTAATTTGTTTGTCATATCAAATAAAATATATTGGAATCATTTTTTTTACAACTATTAAAATATTCATACGCATATATTATACATTGTTTTTAGTACGACACGTGTGGAATCCGAATATTTTTTTTAGCAATAACATACTTTAATGTACCTTTGTTTCATTCATGTATATGTATACAAGTTTTTTTTAAAAAATAATTAATTTTCCTTATAGTTGAAAAACATGTTAAATGAAATAGTTCTAGTGCGCCGACACTCCATGCCGGCATCAAAAATACCTACGATAGAGCAGAGTGTCTGAATTTCACCCCTACGAGCCAAGCAAAATGAACTAGTCCAAACACAACTTTACACTCGTGTCTTTTTCCCTCTGCATTGTAGTACTACACTCCGATGGACCGCCTATACTATGTACATACATACTAAAAGTAAACCTATTTAATTCCGTCCATATATGTATGTACATACATACTCATCAAAGCTAGACTGTGTATACATATGTATACAAATACATACATATATGTACATTTATAAACTTTATACATACTATAAAGATATACCCTACGTTTGTATTTGTATTTTACTCCTTCACGCTTGGTAAGTTGAGGCAGCACAAGCACTGTAGTCGTCAATACGTGTGCGATGAGTAAACTTGGTATACAGACACATTACTATTATTATTCGTATTATTACGTGTGCGTACGAGGAGGGCTCCCTGTACATAATGATATGTAATCATTGTGTGTACAATATTGAAGAATAAATACATTACGCATACATATAGCGTATAGATAGATCCCCCATTCCCGTTCTGCATATCTCTATCTCGAATGACACGTTTGTTTAGTTGAAACACAAATGCGATACGCAACGGTAACATAGGCCAAGAACCTTGTGATTTCCGCGTCTTTAGTAAGTAGGCTTTACATACACACACACAGTGTACATTCTATTGGCATAACTAAGTAAGTGAATATTAGAAACTAAACTCTTTGCCTATTTTAAAATTTTACATAACATTGTAAAAGTATAGTATTGGTAGTAGGAGTTATCCAAAAAATGAAGCCTAAACAAATCCCTTTTTCTTGCCTTTGAAATCATTGCTAAAGATTCAAAAAATATATACATATATATATATGGATTTGAAAAGAAATCACAAATATAAAACGTGATTACATAAATAATAATAATTATTACATGATAATTTAAAAATCCAACTGAATCTCCATTTCACTACATGACTCTTCTCTTCTAACATTATAACCAGGACTTAATACATATCTATAATATATACCTACAGCAGTGATGAAAAAATAAAATAAACTAGCGATAGTGTATACTACTACAAAAAAGCTACATCATGCAAAATTGCAAAGAAAATGCAAAAAATGTACATGTGTAAGTAGACATTGACAAAACAAAAGAGCAAATCACAAAGCTTTCGAATTGAAAAAAACAACATGTACAAAGTCAGGTGAGTCGTACGAAATCAAACAACAAGAATAAGACAGGGAATAGCGTTAATCCTCAATAATAATTGGTTTCTTTCTTTGTTTGTCAACGAAGAGAGAGAGAGAGAGAGTTCAATGACCTCAGAATACATAAGACCAATACGGAAAACATTTAGGCGAAGACTACTATTACTATATATATATTGTACTACTCCTTCTACTTGCTAACTTTTCTTTAAATATTAACCATGCTCATATACTAAACCAACTACATCTGCAAACAACACGGGCGTGTGTATGTCTTCTACGTGTATCGTACACTTTCTTATAGTGTTTGCGCGTATGTAAGTATAAGGGGAAATAAAATGACTTGGTAATTGTATCGCCTCGCCTTGTATTCAACCCACAGGTAAAAGATTATAAACTCTGCTGTACGCAGAGGAACGGCTAACAGCAGATACAACAACATCTCTCTCTCTATATAATATATATATTAATATATTACATGCTACATTGAACTAAACATACATAATATCATAAAACTACTAGTATACATGCGCTGATGTTTACAGTGGTATACGCTTCGTATAAATAATGCACTTCTCGTCATGTATGTAGTACCACTTCTAGCGACAAGTACATCTCAACTATTTACAAATTATTTTATCTGAACAACAATGACATGAAAGATGAAGAAAAAAACGTACCCGGATATTACCTTGACCGAAAGTCAAGGTACTATTTGATGGAGAATTCAAAATTACCTCTAATTATATTCTGAGCAATTCCTTATTCCCAGACAGACTGACTATTAATATTTCTCATGAAAATGATGCATGGTGAAACTAATTACTCGCATGATAGCCGAGAGAGAGAACAAATTCAGAGGTAACTAAATACTAGTAACAACAACTAGCTACAAACTCAAGTAAACGATTTTGAATAGTTAGATAGATATATATACCTTGGGGAGTATGATTTAGCTGAAGAAGGTGAGTGAGACGGGGAATGAGGAGCAGCAGTAATTTTTCGATGAGGAGACGGTGATGATGAGGCAGAAGAGGATGGACTCGCAGCCATCGGAGGAGATCGTGAGCTGTGGCGAACACGCGAAGAGTCCGCTGGACGACTTATCAACCGAGATCGACTATACCTGATCACATCCCGATAACGAATTCGTATGAAAAAAAAGCACAAGAAAACAAGACAATAAAATATTTTGCTTTAGACAGGACGATATCATAAATATTTATGTATAGGTAGTAATACACACGACTCTTCAGACGAAATATGCAGCATCTGAGCACACAAGTAAAGGATATGATCTGGAATGATATATGATATTGTGAAAAATAAAAAAAATAACAGTAATCGCGACTAACCCGTTAGACAAAAACAATCCACGCGAATATATAAAATGTATAAAGTGTAGTAGTAGTTTTATAAATAATTTGTGTAAAATTTCATAGCTACTTCAGCAATCATTTTTAAATATACCGACTAGAACCTCGAATATTGTCTACCTTTCAATATCGGCCATAAATTATTGAATTATTGAATGGTAAAGAAATGCCAAAAATTTTGTGAGAGGAGACTACAACAGACACTTGACCCTTATCATATTTAGAAATATTTTCTAGTCCTGTTTTTTCGTCAGCGAGAAAGAGAGAGAAAATAATAGAAGTAAATATAATGGGTAAATATGGTAAATATGCAGAAATAGGAAAATAATAATCTTACCTCTGACGAGAATACGAATTTTGATGAAAACGGGCACCGGGAGAACTACCTCTGGAATAATGTCCGGATGAACCATGGTGTGGAGGAGATCTGGAACGACCCGAACTTACACTAGTGGACACGCTTGAACGAGATCCAGACCTCGACCGAGAACCCGCACTACTTCCTCGGTGAGAACTGCCACTTTCACTCACCGATCTACACAAATATATATAAATATATGATATATGAATTAATATTAATTCGAATTCAATCATTTGAGAATAAGATAGTCATTTCAATTCTTTCAACTGTGGAGTGACCACACATCATCATTAGTTGAAATTAAATTATCCTTATTAAATATTGTCACAGCAGTAAGGGAAGGAAAAGTATACCTGGACTTGTGTCTTTTGTTGGGTAAATGGCGGGATGATACAGAGCTTGCGGGGGAGTCCGGTCGGCGTGATACTTTATTATTCGAGTTATTTTCATTTTGTGGAGGATGAGAGGAAGGAGGGGGGCCAGACGTCCTCTCATCCCCATCGGAATGAGCTGGAGGGGCAAATCTTCCTTCGTTAGGATATCCCCATGACATTCGATAGTTTCTAGAAAATGTTATTATGGAATTTTTTAGTATTTTTTCATAGCCCTTAAGGAACAACGATGACGATGATGATACGACGTAAATAGATATAGCCTTAGAGTATATATACGTATTCTCTGAATAAAATTTGATGGATCAATACTACTACTGAATCAATAGTATTGATTCAGTAGTATACATTTTTTCTCCATCACCAAATGTGTTCAAATCGTTGAATGTTACCTATCGCCGGGGAAAGAGTGTCTGTTATTATGGTACGGATGTCGATGCTCTCGTCGACCTCGGGCACCGTGGAAGCCATGACCATCACCTCTTCCTCGACTAAAGCCTTTCGGTTGGTCATAAAAATGACTAGATGAGTCTTCCGATTGCCTACATAATATAAAAATATTTGTCAATCGAAATATTTTCCACATCATTCCCACCTTCGTTCAACGATATCGCCACAAAAAGAAACAGCAACATTATGGTCGTATAGTAATCTATTTCTTCAATCGTCCCCAAATTCAAATGATGCCATCTTTGAACCCGTGAACACTTTCATTTGAATTAAATATTGTATTTCTTTTTCATACTATTACTATTACTTTCAGTTTATTTCACAATAACATGATGTTCATTTTCATTCCATTACGCTTAAATTCCTCCTTCATTTCTACCCTGCCTTACTACAAAAGAAAGGCCCTAAAAAATAAAAAATACCTTGCAATTTCTTCCAATAACAAAATATCCTTTGACTATTATCTCTTCACCTTAAAGTAGGCTAGCTTAGCATAATAAACAAAGTTAAAATAGAAACCTTTATAGACAAAAAAAAATATGTTTCGTTTGTTATACTTGTACATCAAATATATATATACACTACACAGACAACAATCAGAGTGACAGCTTTCACTTTAAAATTTTAAATATTGTTTTTTGAAAATGTGTAGGACAATTTTCCATTACTCACTATCAAAATAAATAAAGAAACGCTTAAAAATCCTACAGCGGAAGCTATGTCTAAAATACTCTACAGCTATGTATAGCCATCATTCATAGCATATTATTACAAACATTTCACTGGACTAAATGAAACATTCAAATTAATGCTTTTAGTTTGCGTGTACCTAAATGGATTTAGTTTGTGCAAACTTGAATTCCTCTGTCCACGAATACCTTCTGATCATGTTTTACCATGGCCTGCAATTACCTTGCAATTTTGTCTACCCTAAATTTAGAGTTTTCAAGTAAACAAAACATAATTGCTAGCCAATTTATGTCTGGTTTGTCTTGAATGGATAAAAGCAACAAATGAAAAGTATAACATTATTTATATTCTACCACATTTTCGATTATGGATCATCTAAATTCATGAAAAAATAAACGTACATCTTTATGTAGCTGTACCGAAAAATAAGTACATAGTACTAGGTACTACCTATGTATTGAATTGACATATTGATAAACACATCTACCTATTACCTATCAGAAATTAATGTTGTTTTAAAATTATACTTCAATATCGTACCTCCTAACAAAAAAGTTTCTTTTGGGGATAGATAGTGAGCTACAAATTACAGAATGTAATTAGGTGTTCTCTCTAGTGTTAAGTGGTAGTGGTACCCAATGTATTTTTATTACGATAATGATGATTTGACGAAGGAAACGTACCCATGTTGCATAGGAAATCGCTGCTGACGATAAATCCCAGGACTGGAACCGGAAACACCAGAGTTGTTGGGTCCATTACTAATTCCTGGACCTGAAACACTGGCAATGGGATTTCCGGGTAGAGTTGACACGGCGTTTGTGCCAATCTCGTTGGCGGCTACGACTACATCGCCGGACGAGTGTTCTATCGGTTGAATGTTACGTGGAGGAATTGAACCAGGTTCATGATAAGTAATTACTAAGGAATTCAAATTAAAAAATAACGTTTCATGATTTAATTATTCATAAGATTATTTCATTATTCGCACTTGTACATACATTCATAATGCTCCACGGACGTACTTCATATGTCTAGCGACTTAGATATGTACATATTAGTCTACAAGCACATTCACAACAATATAAAATTTTCCACTCGGGTTCAAAATCTGTTATAATAAAAGCATTGATATTATCAATTTGATAATATTCTTGCACATGACTTACGTAGTGGTTGTCCTGCCATTGAATGGACGGCACGTAACGCTTTGGCTGCAGAACGAATATCGATGAAAGCAACTGTAGCGATTTTCCCAGTTTGAACACCGCCGTTCCCACCAGCGATATTAGGCATTGCCGTAGAACTGTCTTCTGACAAGAATTTGACACTTTGAACGCGTCCATGTCTGTAACAAAATATGAGAAGGTAAAGTAAACATGGTAGGCATCATTTTAGAAATACTCTGCGTATACAATTTATTAACAAAAATCCACACTAATTCATGGAATATAAAATATAACATATCCGTTCTGGTAAAGAATACAAAATTTAAATCGAAGGTCAAGGCTTAGGAGAAACGAATCGTTTCAAACGATTGTCAAGTCACCCAAAAGTCACAGGGAATAATGATAAACTATCTCCCTTCGAAAAAAAATCCATATACACTAAACTATACAGAGTATTACAGTCCAAGTCATAAAATTTAAAGAAGGTGAGTTTCTCTCTTCATTGTTGGTGTGTGAAAATAATCCAAAAAAAAAATTATGTGTATATTTGGAAAAGGATTTTAAAGAATTTTATGGTCTATCTTTTGCTACGAAGATCATGAATGTGGATGAGAAACTGTGGTCAGAACAAAAGTTATTGGCAATAGCTCAGCAAAATAAGCAATATATATAGTAAGTAATATGTAGAGTTTTATTTTTTCAAATCCAGGTAAGAAGAAAACGACGGGACATGGATTTTGTAGAATTTTGTGTAGACCCTTAAAGGGACCTTGAAAAACTTTTTTTTTCTTCGATGTTTTGTATTGTATTGGAGGGAACATGGAACTGTGTGTGTATGTGTTCAAGAGTACAAGGTTTAATAAAGGGATATAGATTTGTATGTGTATTGCATTTGTTGTTGGATTTCCCTCTACATACCTTCATCATTTTAATACACACATAACAAACATGATAATTTATTTAAATGTAAATGTAAACTTTGCATGACAAAATAAAATAAAAATGCTACTTTATAGATTGTTTTAGGTTATATGTAGATCTATTTAACTCAATTAAAATGTAAATTTTCTTTTGTTGTTGTTATAAATGCAGTTCTAGCCTACTTTTTGTGCATATTAAAAAAAACAAAATACAATTTCTCATCATGTGTTATTTTGATTTTATAAATTTTGGGAGAGAAATTGTAGTTTAAAATTTTTGTTTGTCCTGTCCTGTCCATGAAACTGTACATATTCTGTACCATATGAATTGTTTAAAAAAATAGGGTTTGTAAAAATGCCAATTGTCTGCAAACGTATTGCGTTTTATTCGCGTATTCCCATATCCACATGCATACATACGTATGCACACGAATGCCATGTAGTACGCATCATCAATAATTTACTATCATAGTAAACACACAGTATGCAATAGTTTATTTTTAAAATATAAGTAAAAATAATGAAATGAACCGGAGTTACCCGGAAAAAAATTATACCTTGAAAATAAATCGCGAACAGCATCTTCTCGGACATTCAGTGGAAGGTTCCCTATGACCAAATGACGAGTTTCTCTCACCATTATCATGTATCACTTTAATTTTTTTAGATGGGACAAATCTATTCCATTTATCATCAGCTTTGGGAAAAGGGGATATTATTGGGGACACACACGGAGAAAAGAATAAGTCTTTTCAATAATTAACTTTATTCTTTCATTTTGAATACAACAAAACAAACACTTTTATTTTGAATTTTTCCAACTTGCGATTTACGAGAATTCTTCCCGATTCTCACTGCACAATCTCACCATTATGATGTATCGCCTATCACTTTAATTTAGATGGGACAATAATAATATATTCCATTTATTATCCGCTTGCACAAGTTTTCCGGGGACACAAGAAGGAAAGAAAAGTATTTTTATTGTTATTATTTTTCTTTCGTTTTTGATTAAACAAAACAAACATTTTTATTTTATTTTTTACTTTTTTTAAATTTTTCTCGAGAGAATATACTCGCTTCACTCAGCCGTCGCTGGTATACAAGGAAAATGGCCGATGCTTAACAGCGGTGGGCGTCTGTGGGGTTGCTCCATCTCAACTTGAACGCTTTCCTGCGCTCATGAATCCAGTTGGAATTTCACGAGTATTGTTAATTGGTGACGATTTTTGGATGGGAAAAAATATATTGCAAAAGAGGATGGAAGGAAGGACTTTGGAGTTTTCCAATAAAGGTTAAATCGGATAGAAATGTTGGTTTTGACATGGACTAGCCCCAATGTATTAATAATTGGAGATTTTTGGTTGATGGAGAGAAACTTGCTGAGTGCGGTGCATACATGGAATTTTGGCGACATTTGAATGAAAAAAATTAAGTTAGCGTTTTCCATTAGGAGAACTTGTTGCATGGATGCGGAATCCAACAATGTGATCATGTTTCAATTTGCTTCAGAGAAGTATTCCAAGTGTCCCGCATTCTCTGGAAAATCCAAGTGTACCAGAGCGGTGCACCGAAAAATACTTTTGAGTATTGATTCTTGACCATGTGGACCCTTCACTTCTGCCAAGTGTACTAAAGCATTGTTTTAACATGCTTGATCTTTTTCATCTTCCTACATACACAACGCTGAACATTTGATGTTTAGCAATGCCCATCAATGATCCATTCTTCTTTAGTGGGAGTGTAGTGGCTTCGGATGTTTAGGGGAATAAAGCTCCTTCATATCTGTTTATATAAACCACAATCCATGTCTGTCCGTCCATGCCTTATATAAAAAGTCCTCCTGGGTCACCAGTTTATGTGTCCTATGGAAGGAAAAGGTAATAGAGATGGGTTACCAAGTGATCCTTTCGATGGACACTTGACCCGCATATGCCTATGTACTTTATGAACTGAGGATATACGACATTCCGTGACATTACACATGGAATTTCTATACACAAAGCAAGATGAATTTTTAGCAACTTTTTTTCTTCAGAAAAACTGTTTAGTTTATAGTAACAAAGTCAAGTCGTCGACGCTCTGAGGCGACTTGACGCTCGTAGTATCTAGGTATGTATATGCAGGTGATGTGAGTATATCACCATGTACGATGATGGCCTACGTTGGGCTATGCAGCCAAACACGGCCTGAAATACTGAGAATACGGCCTCCCGCTACTAATCTTTACTATACAATCCATACATACCATTTTTCAAGCTATATGGTCCATTATATAACAGTACAGTATATATAATCGCGTATGTACTTTTTATTGTTGTTGGATATATGGGTTCATTCAATACTGTAGCCCAAAACACTCCGCTTTGCGGCGGTTTTACTATCTATCTCTCTCTCTCTCTCTGTATCTCGTCTAATCCATTTTTTTTGCTTCTGTGAACATGTTCGTACGTACTATGTAGTAAGTGCTATATTATCATGTTTTGGATAAAAATACATATAATTATATGGCATATACATACGGATTATATGCCACGTATACACAAATACACACGCTTTGATATATATCCTCTAAAAACTTACGTATTGTCGTTTAGTATATACATATTACATATATGTATGTAGTTTTCGAAAAAGCTTTAATATGAAGTTTAAGCATGTATGGTGTATTCGTAGAATATGGTAGAATATAACATAATACAATACATGTTTTTTTATATTGTTAATGTAATCTACTTAAAGTCTTATATATACTTTTTTAAAAGCATATATAAATACTTTATTTAATATGATGCTGTTTTGTTTGTTTGCTGGATGTCTCATATATACATATGTATCATGTATATATAGATTTACAATGTATTATATAATTTATATATTGAACATACTTACAGATGGATATAATATACATGGATAATAAGATATTATTATTGATCATTATTAGTACCACAAGTGCGCCTTTGGATAACTTGGCCGCAGCGCTTTTCAAAAATAGTTGAGAGTTTTGTCAACGGGATTCGGATTTTAACTTTTTTGTACTGAATGAAATGCACTTGTTCACAAACCCGTATATTTTGCATTTGAGTCCAATAAAGTCAAGAAAGAAAGCGCCCCAGTCAAAATATTGGATTTTCCAAAAGTTGAAAAGCCCAAAATATATACACTGTAACCCCGAAAAACCGATCTTTTCGGGCTCTCGAATGACTCCAAAACCGGGATGAGACAAGATTATTATACTGTCCCATGACAGTTTAGAGGTTTCATTGGAGTCCAAAACGAAGACGTAAACAAAAGGCCCCCCAGCAAAATACAGAAAATCAAAATAAATTGATGCTTAAGAACTCCTCGTGAATGTAAATGACGCGATCCCGAAGTTAAAGTGATCGGGACTTTCATTCAATACCCATAAGTAAACAAAAAATGCCTCCCCTGATACAATATCGAAATTAGAGAAATTGGGAAAATGAGAAATCGGTTTGAATACAAAAACATGGGATTTTTGCCCAGAAATTAAAAGCTGTGGTTAATATTTTTAGCGCTCTCGACGCCCCAGCATGTATATGCTTGAAAACGATACATACGTAAATTTTTAATAAGGTCCAAGACTTTCAAAAACTATAGAACAACTCAAATAATGAAATTACTTAACGGAGTGGCCAGAAATATCAAATTCCTTGGGGTTTAGTGCCAGATTATTACTCCCCACACTCATGGCTTTCGATTAAGCCGAAAAAAGTTAAGATCCACGATCTCCGTTTTTTCGGTAGAAATGATGGGAGTCGGTAATAGTTGGGTATAATTAGCATTAGCTATGTCAATCTTCATAATAAATTCTCGAATTTGCTGTTTATCAAATCTAAAGTCATAAATATCTCCACATCCAACAAATCTGACCACTGGCTCGAGTAACGGTAGAGTGAAATGTTGTCCATGAATAGTGAGAATCCCCATTTCATTCCCAATCCTTCTGAAATTATTCCAAATGCGTAGTGAATCCATTCCTCCTTCCACTTCTGATACTCCAACCACTGTTGTTGCTGACGCTCCTTGAAAATTTAGTCCGTCAAAAGTAAACCTTTGCATGTTATTGTCATCACTTGCAAATATCCTGAACATGTCCAAGAACTGTCTCATATCAATAGTTTCATTCCGAAATAGACAATCTTCCAGATATAACTCTTCCAAATTTTTTAATCTTGATAATCCATTACAGAGTCGCTCATGACGTATCAAACATTTTTTCACAGTACACTTTTTAAGAGTGTATGGTAAATTTTGAAATGCTGTAAACTCAAATTGCTGCTCTATTACTTTACTACTATCACCAGAGACAATGAAATATGTATTTCCTGTAAATTCCAGGAATATTTCCACTAATCCAGTAGAATTCTCAAAACTATCCGCATGGATATCATCACCAACATCACAATGAATTCCGTAGATTTTGAGAGATTTAAGATTTGAATTACGTTGTAGTACTTGCACTAATTCATTGCCTGTGAAATCCTTATTTAAATCAACCGTTAAGGATTTCAATGTCGTTTGAGCTGAAATGATGTCTCTCCAAACGTGTTCCAATTGTTGATTACATATTGCACAAGTTGAAGGATCCCGTAACACATGTAAGGATTTTAATTTCACTTCTCTTAATAGCAGTGGATACCACGGAGCTTCAGTAATCATATAATCACATTTGTTGAGAGAATTTTCCACACCATTATTATTATTTCTAGGACACTCCAAACGAACACTCAACTGCTTTAGCGTGACACGTTGTTTCACTAAAAAATGGAAGAACTTGAATATTTCCGAATGATACAACTGTAGAGTTATATTGAGACTAGATAAATTTCCAAATGGTAATGATACATCATCATTCACAAAAACAACATTGAACGTTTCACATTCCCATATTTGCCGCACACTGAATGTAACGATTCCAATTTCAATTTGTATTAATTTCTTCAAATTACTTAACATTGCCAATGATGATTGTCTCCTTTCCGGGTCGAAACTATATACAACAGAAGTTAAAATGAAGAAGAACGTTGAAAAATTATTATTAATACATCTTTTCTAATCCCGTACAACATTATATAGGGCTTCTTGAAAAACCAACAAACAAATAAATTTTGATACAAGTCCATATACTTACGTCTTATCTGAATTAAAAGTAGTCAAAAATCGTAATACTTGTACTTCTTTACAGATTGCACAAATTTTTGCAAACGTAGCTGGAGAGACATTTGTTGAGATCGTGACTTCTTTTACAAGTAGCGGAAATGCCAATTTTAATTCAAAATGGTTTTGAATAGATGAGAATTCTATAGAATTGATACGTAATTCCGACATACGAACAAGTAACTCGGGTGGTATATCTTGATAGAGTTTAATGTTGAATGTAGAGTGCTTTAAACAAGAACAACAAATAAAACATGAGAAAATTAAACACAGATGCATTAATCTATCCATATGGAATCCATATTATTAAACATTATATAATAAAGCGATTATTTGATTTAGCCCTTACCAAATCAACATTTTGCTTCCAGTCTTTACAAATTAAACGTGATCGGACTTTATCCGTCTGAGGGATCCATGATAAAACACACGACAATACCTGTCACATTTCAATAATATTACTTTGTTAATATAATGCATTTTTCCTTTCGAATTGCATAAGTATATCATCAAGTATCTATGTATATGTCACACCAACGTATTTAATTAGTACCTCTTTAGGTAGGTCAAGTATTTTAATATATTTTAAGCGACGTTCAGAACTATCATGTCCAGCATCTTCAGATAAATCTTCTTCTTGCTCAAGTTCATCATCATCATTCACAGTTCTACATTTACTATTAGAGAACTTCTTTCTCTTTACTTGTAGCACCTCCATATTTCTATCCGAAATGTAAATAATTCCTACTGCTATTTCTTCCTGGTCAAAAAAAAACAATAAAAAATACAAACCACATATAATAATAATAACAGGACTCGGGATACTTAATTGGATATAATTACAGACACTAAATATTATACCTGGTTGGTTCAATTGGTATATGTATTAGGCCCTCCAACTTGTTTCAAGAACCTCAAAAGAGCAAATAAATGACATTAAAAATATGTCTGCACTAGCTATGGGTACAAAATGACACTTGTCATATAATAATACTATCATATAACGATATACACATGTCAATAACCTGCTACAGAAATGTATCATACAAAAGTATAATATTATAGTATAATTATTATATTATAATATTTTATAGAAATGTGATCACAAATGATTCCAAAATCCCTTGAATAATAAGTAATAAATAAATAAATTTTAAATCAAAATTTTTGAAATATGACCGTCATGTTATGACGAATGCAACATTCGGAATGCTTGTAGTTTTTTTTTGTTTATATTCCTTACTTTTTTTAAATGGGAAGCGTTAATTCTGTAGTAAATTTCCAATTCGACTATAAAGATAGTCTCCAATTTGCACAATACGTAAATAACAAGTTTAATTCACACTTTTATTAACAGAAACACAATCCCAAAATCCCTCGGCCTACATTTATATTTTAAATAGCCATTTCTTGAAAACAAGGACAACGTAAATGAAATTCCTTCATTTTCCTCACTCGTCGACTCGTCCATGTCTCCAAATTGAGCACATGACAACAGCGCATGCAAAATGAATTTTGGGGCCCATGAACTTTTTGTTATTTATGCTTTTTTCTCGACCATTTCCGATATAAAAAACATTGTGTTAAAAAATCTTATCCAAATTTATTGTTGCTCATGTCCTCCGTTTATGTACAGTATTACAATATTAGTATAACTATGTTGTTTGTGCCTTGTCGAATAATAATTGTATTCCTATTATTAGTAATAATTAGTATTAAATTAAAATAGTGTATCTATACTCTCTATACGCGTAATAATAATAATAATCATTACTTATATATAAAGCAGCAAGGATGTGTGTCAGTCAGTCAGTGTGTCTGTCCGCCGTATGTACGCATGTAATCAAATGGGCCGAAAACTAAAAGTCGACCTGGAGGATACGCTTTTAAGGGGAGGTCAAAACTAATGGGTGCGTTATGACCACAGTGGGCACATTATATTTAAGGGACGCAACCTCGAGGTCAAGGGTCAACCCTTAAGGGTACTTGACCTATAGGTTCTTTTTCTAGGCGCAGGTGCATATAGCACGCTATGCATATACGTGCATGTGCTGCATGTTAGACTTAACTGCGCAGTTTGCGAGTGGAATTTTCCATTGTGTAAAAAGTGCATTGCAGCGCCATCTATTAGATTAAATGGGAACTCAATGGTGGCGCCATCTACCAGATCTACCAGATGACCTCGGAACTAATGCCTGGGTCAACTATACTTTAGTTCAGGGGTCACCGACTAGATGGCGCCACCGTTTTTAATTTTGCGGGGGAAATTTTAACTCGGAAAGGAAAATACGAACCGGAGGAGCGCGAGCAAAGCGAGTGCAAAGAAATAATAATAATTTCTTCTAAAGAGGAATTTAGAAAAGCGCGAGCAAAGCGATCGCAAAGGAATAATTTCTTCTCAATTAGAATTTAGAAAAGCGCGAGCGAAGCGAGCGTAAAGAAATAATTTCTTCTGAAATGGAATTTAGAAAAGCGCGAGCAAAGCGAGCGCAAAGAAATAATTTCTTCTGAAATGGAATTTAGAAAAGCGCGAGCAAAGCGAGCGCAAAGGAATAATTTCTTCTAAATTGGAATTTAGAAAAGCGCGAGCGAAGCGAGCGCTATAAATACTTTTGGGTCACACTTTGTTTTTTTGCATACATGCGTAAATATGGCTAGAACACATAGACACACAAAGCGCCGCGTTAGCGGCGGGCCCCTTGCTAGTAATAATAATAATTCATGAATGTATGTGTATAAATAAGGGGCCGTCCATAAAAGGATTCCGCAAATTAGGGGGGGGAGGGAGCTGCGTCCTCAAATACAAAATGTCTTTTTTTTAAAAGAAATTGGTTTTTCGTTTTGTGAGTGACTTCAATCAGTCAATAGCACGAAAATGTAAATTGGCGAACTGCGCTCATTCATACCTGGGAATACAGTTGCCACATATTTGTGGCAGGTTAACCGAACCAACTTTGTTTTCCGTGGCAGCAAATAAGTTTTTGCATATGATTTACATGTAACAGTGAGTTTTTTTGAATTTGGGGCATTCTGGCAAAACAGGCAAAGCTATTTTGAATTTGGGGCATTCTGGCAAAACAGGCAAAGCTATTTTGAATTTGGGGCATTCTGGCAAAAGAGGCAAAGCTATTTTGATTTTGGGCAGCTACTTTGATTTTTGCAACTGTGGCAGTGCGCAAAAAACAAGAAACTTATCCTTATGGAGTTGTAATGTATAAACATTTTTCAGTAGTTTTGCTGGGTTTTTTTTGAAATAACCCTTTGATCACGTTTCGAAATTTTGAAAAAATTTTTTTTTTTCATCAAATTAACTTTTGGGAATTTTTTGTGGCAGCAAATTTGTTTTTGCATGGGGGAAAAATGTCAAGTCCCACCTAGAACTTGACCACGCCCCCAAAAAACCGAGCATTCCAAGATACAATTTTCTTTTTCCGTTCTGAGAAAATGTTTCAGCTGACAATGACGATTGCAAAGCAAAAAAGTTAAAATTGTTTAAGCATGCAAAGTATAGTGTGCAACGACATTACTTAATTTTGTAAATACATGGGCAGCAGCACTGTGTACATACTAAAAACGGTACCAATAAACATAAATGTTGATATATTGAGATTAGTGTAGAGCAGAAAAGTTTTACCATTAAGAACCCTGTTCAAACAAAAGTGTTGCAGTATTAATTGCACGAAACAAAATTGTTTAGGTCATAATGGTCCATGAATCACAGGGATCGCCCGAGATGCGGAAGTATGTGGTTCCCATGTGAAAAATAAATTGTACATAAGTACTTAATGACTTTTTACTTTTTACTAAAATACCTTCTGCTAAAAATAAGTCAAAGATTTACTGGCCACTTATATTTTTAAACATTTGTCATCTCCTGAATATTTCAGGGGGACCTTTGTCCCCCCAGATTTCCTCCAAGGGGGACATGTCCCACTCGTCCCTTTTCCGCCGCCACTGTTCTCGGCTAAATTTCCAATCTGTGTTTTTATAGATATTTATTTGGGTTGAATCTTGATCCAAATTATCGAAATGTTTGTATCGATTACGGTGGTGATCTGACCATGTACTACAAATTCCAGTTCGCCTGCGAATTGAAGCTTGATCCAGGTGAATAATTTATTTGAATGGAGAGTAATTTAAGTGTACTTACTTACACAATTCGGCATATGTACGAAGTAAGAAATGATTCGAGTGAGCGATCGGGAGACTTTCTCTTTTCCTTTCTCTTTTTACTCTTTACATTTCTACACAGCTGTGTGGCTGGATGGGTGATTCAATTTTGTTTTGCCGTATTTTTTTCTATATAGGTCTCATCAAGGTAATTCCATATCCCAAGTGGTGAGAATATCTGTGACCGTATTTCTCCAGTCATTTGGTGCTGACTGCATGATGACGACAGACAGACAGAGAACAAGACAAAAATTGTACTTTACAGAACACACCGCCCAAGTTTTGAGTGAATGCTTATTTTAATAATTATTATTCCTATATTTCATTTCATTCATTTGGACTCCAAATAAATTGCACTATAGAATTTTGAATGTTCGTATGTATTGTCCATGTTTGATTTAATTTCATCATTATTCACTCCATTCATATAATAACTCGTCATAATTCGTAAAAAACTAGGGAATTCAGTGTAGATGCAGATTGCAAATGCAGATTGGATTTCAATAATAATTTAAGTGTTCATTATTCGTCCGGTCAATCGATCGGAGCATAGCTGAAAACCGCACTGCCCGCATGCGGCCAAATGTGATGCTGAGGCGGCCGTGTGCGGATTTTTTTGGCATCCAAATTGATTTAGCATTGACAAAAAATTTTCCCTATACCTGAAGTTGCCATCAATATTGATTCCTATGATGTAATGGTAAATCATTTTTGATTGTTGGTCACTGTTGACCTTTTTGGGGAA
>JAIUND010001450.1:0-35496 GCA_034699125.1 Gisinianus flammeolus | reverse complement strand
CTAGACTACCTCCTTACCAATTTTGAGCCAAATCCCATAGAAAGCCAATTTCCCATATAAAGCGTGCGATGTCCTTTCATTGGCGTTTGTTTTGCTACATATTTATTAAAAATGTTTTATACATGTAAACGATTCAAAATAATATTTATATATATATATATATATAATTTCACGGCATTACCATATGCTTTCTTCTTAGTCTTTTAATTTCATCCTCATCTAAATAATCTCTCAATCTCTCTCTTTCATTCCTTTTATATATATAATTTTTTGCAACTATACTATTTTCATAGCTTCATATTTTTTTTCTGGTATGCTGTCTAACTAATTGTAAGTATGTACCTGTGTAACAATAAGTTTACCATACTTTTTATATTCACAATATAATATATATATTTATTTATCTAATTTGAGTTTCTTTACGTTTATATAATTAACCATGTATTCAATTTTTTCAAAAGAAAACTACAACGATAGCTATATATACTAGAAATACTCGAATATTTACTGAAGTCCAACTGAAAAGTACTTAGTTATTTACCGCTAACAGTTTTTTTTACTTTCTCCACATTCCGAATACGATAACTGCATGCATAAATATACATAATAAAGATAAAGTAAATATTTAATATTATTATAGTATAATTTTTTGCAAACATTATGAAAGCTAAACGTATTCAAGTCTTAAAAGAACGCGTAAAAAAACTCTGTGAAATGTCAATGGCTGATTACTTTATTTTAGGATATATATGTAGTTTGTGCAACAAGACGTGTAATTGTTGAAGGCGCTGAGGAATTGTGAGAATACATTTGTATACATATTTTAGTTATAATGAGTTTAAATAAGTTTAAAAGTTATACATATCCTTAAATTGTTTGTGCCAACGTTTTTCATTTTGAGTTGAAACGATGATAATATGTATTTTAAAGGTGAGAATGATATGAGAATTCTGTATATATATAATTACATGTAGATATAATATGCATTTATCTATGGTCAATATGTCTTTGTCAAAATTTGGGTAATTACGTGTTCAACAACTTAATTAATTAATCATATCATACATAGTAGATAATAATATGTACATAGATATAGATTTTTACAAATCTAATAGAGGCATCAATCTATCCATGTACAACATTGACATTGACATCAATTATATGTTTAGAGGTATGTTTTTTTATAATCATTTATAGTATAATAATTTCATTAGAGTAGGTAAATATATCAATATAATAGGTAAAAACTTTGTACGTAAAATGTATATGTAAATGAGGCTTAAGAGAATGGAATGAAAAGTTTTCTTCTTCTTTTTTTCTTCAATAAAAATCACAGAAAAGTTTTAAGACTTTTTTCGTCCTTTGTCCCGATCATGAAAACAGAGTTTTTACTTGTGTTTTCAGAGTCATTTTTCCGTTAAGCATTGTCGTATTACAGTATTGTCATTCCGGAAATCCGGAGTTTCCTTACTTTCTTTAATATCATGTAAGTAATATGAATGTAATTTCTTTCAAAGGGAAATCAGTTTCCCTTTCTTTTGGAACTGTGATAAATTCTTTTTTTTTACAGGGATCAAAATTTGAACAAGTAATTAACTGTGGGGAAAACAAATTAATTGCAAAAAGATATTCGCAATCAATCGAACGCATTGCGATCCTACATTGTGTAGTCCGAGTCAGACAGATTTTTTTTGTTTTTGTATCAATATCAATATATAATTATCGACGAAGCGAATGCCACATGGCAATCGGTTTGCGCAGTGAAGACAACATTTGATTCCAATGTGATAACGGTTTCCCTGTTGCCACTTGTGAGCCCACTATGATGTGACCAATGGAATACGCTCGGTTCGCTATAAAAAATAATACAAAAAAAAAAACAATTAAGTACCCAGCATTAAATGCATATTATAATCGCGTGACACTTTGTAATCATAATAACTAGATTTATGAGAATCGTCTTACATTCAGCTTCTGCACTGTCAGCAACGGTGATTCTTAATTGGATTGTCTACAATTATAAATGGTTAGCAATTAACACTAAAGATCATTAGTCTCTGAGTTTCATTTAGAAATTAAAAGATTGTTCTATAACCTGCAATGTATGAGCTGGCACTGAAAATATCATCGCTTCATTAAAAATGGGATTTTTCTCTCCTTTCTTTGTTGAGCTTTTCTTCTTGCTCACTTTTTTCCCACGTTGTAATAGATACACCTGTTGAGAGTAAGACAATAGCCAAGTAAATATTAGAAAAATCCATATGGAACGAAACACGTCATTTTTGTGATTGTATATATGTAGTAACAAAAAAATACCTTCACAAACGGATCGCCCACATTTTCCCGATGGAATTTCAAGTTCCGTGCTTTGACCACAACGACCTTTCGGAAGAAACAAAACAAAATCATTTATCTAATGTCATGTTTAGTTTGGACATTGGCATGCAACTGTGAGTGTAACTATACACAACACAGACTGTTTGTACATATATATATGTTTTATACCGTTAGCCTCTCGGCGGTCGGAAGGTAGCTGAGTGAAAACATGATTTCACCTAAATCTCCGCCCCTCTGAAATGAATACGAAATGTGAATGATGACTCTCGTATATATCGTACACTGTCACGATTGATAAATGTGCTGTATATGTAAGTATATATAAAAAATTTACCTGTCCAGCTGTGAGGGGGATCCAATTAATGTTGGGAAGCTGATGTACATCCAACTCTCCTAACTTGAGTTCTGCCTCCCCAATGAGCGTATTTGAAAATTTATCCGTTGCGTACATATAAAACATGAGACTTCGAATGGGTAATTCTGCTAATTCAAGACCAAACATAAACTTTTCCTTGTACACGGGATTCAAGGACTTTCTATACACCTGGAAAATTAAACAAAACAAAAGGGATTTATCAAGTGAGAACATACACACGCACATACACAAACGTTTTAGTATGATTGTATATTATACGATAGTTTTAAAAATATACTGATATAAAAACACCTAATTGGGGAATGTACACAAAGTTATTAAACTCTCATTTATTTGAGATTTTGAGTATGTATAATATTATTTACATGTAAAGAACAAAAAGTACACACAAAAAAAAAAAAACATTTTTGTTTTTCTCGCTTTGTGTGCTTACTCTGGTTTGCATGTTGGTCGTTTTATCCGGAAGCAAATATACACGCACATACGAGTCAAATGGAGTGGTTCGGATGGATCCAGTAGTTGGATCCGGATGAAGTCCATTAATCTCTTTAGCTTCCATTACATTCACGAGTAAGTCCGCCGTCTCACTATACATATCCCATAATTCACAACATGTTTCATTACTATATACTTTTATTTAACGATTCCCGAGGAACTCGACTAAACGACCCACCTACTTATACTTGCCCGTTAAACGTTATCCAATATCTCTATCATCATCGTTACCCTCTTACATATGTTTTCAAGTCGGGGATAAAATAATGCGTAGAACGTGCCTACGTGTGTCATGTCTCCTTCTTATTTCGGGATTTCGGTTAACTTCCAACTTCCATGCTTTCATTTCGATTTCGAGAAATGAATTCAAATTTGAAATTTCAAATACACATAGACTATTATAAAAAAAAGCTAATGTTTTTTGTAATCTCAAATAATTCAATGGACTTGATTGCTTTAGTTCAAAATGAAAATATGATCGTTTAAAATATCCTGTTTTAATCTAGATAAACTCGCTGCTTTTGCTGTGTGGTTGTTTGATCTCGAGGGAAAGTTGAGCAATGACGACGATGGTTACACAGCGTAAATTAGTTGAAACTAATTTGATTTCATGAGTAATTAAAAGTCATTCATTAATGATGATGATGATAATAAGAGAATTTTGAATTGACAAAACAAAATGTAGATGACATACAGGAGCTTTCAACTCACTCGTGTAAATGAAAAACTTTTGACCAAATCAATTCTATTACCCGAGTCCGTCCAGAATGTAAAATGTAGAGATTCTGTTAGAGACAGAAAGTGTGTGTGTGTGTGTGTTAGTATTTGTGGAAGTGTTCAAAGTGAGTGTAGGATATAAAATATAAATTTATACAGGTACTTTTGGGAGATATTTTATTTGAGAGAGTACTAGCTGTGAGAAAACCTTTCAACCTAATTGACACTTTCACTTTGATCTTAAACATGGGACTTTCCCTACACTTTTATACCAAAAAAGTAAACCAAGGCACAGAAACTATACGTACGTTAAGTGGCCATTCTCTCTCTCACGCTTTCTCTCTCACGCTTTCTCTCTCTGTGTTCATTCCAAAATTAATGATTCGAAAATTATTCCACTCTTTTTTTCATCCAGTGTTTTCATTACACGTTTTGCAGATGTTTATTTTTAACTTGTGTGTCCTTGACGTGTTCTCTACCTTTGGCAAAGATAAGTGCAATGAGATTGATATCTATATGAAACTGTTATGATAAAGACATTACAATGTTAAAAATCTATATTGTAATTTCATTATTTTAACAAGTTTCTTTTTAACTAATCCAAGTATAAATACATCCAAGTTATTTAGAAACTATGTGTGGAGTTTTGTGAATCCCGATTCGCACAGTGAACACGAGAATGACATTTTTTATTGTAGTCATTGTCATACATTTGAAAGTGTGTGTACTTCAACCTTGTGTCAAAATATTAAAAATGGGATCTCCTTGAGAATTTCATGAAATGTTAATGATGCTCAACTCGAGTGATTCCTCCATGTGTAACCAATCAATTTTATATTTTCCTTTCTGGGTGTGTTTGTGTTTAATAAACACTGTTTATATGCACTCTTGAGAAAATCAATTCCATGTACTTTATATTATTATTTTTGTTTTGTTGTTCCTCAAGAGTTTTATGAGTTTGGCCTTTCAACGAGAGCTTTGTCGAATTTTCTTGTATCTATTTCGTCGTTTTTTGTGTACACACATAAGTATCTGAAAAAGTGTTCAAGTAATCGAATGTGATTGTACCTATACGAACAACGAACACACACACACCTGAGTTTCAAATTTGAGATGATTATTTGACTGCGTGTGTGTCGTATCGTATCCATTACTCAGTTCTTCCCCTATTTTCAACATCTGTGGCTTCCCTGTGTGTTTGTGTGTGTGTGTAGTGTGTACCTCAATACAATAAAGAGTTGTATATTTTACTACTTACACATTCTGATTACTTTACTATACTTTCCAATTTACTGTCAACTCAACTCCAGTGTAGCGTGTAAACTGCTATAATTTGCTACATATGCCCAAAAGCGGGGGACAGCAATATAAATACTCTCACTATTAAATTACACGTAATTCCAATGTCTACAAATGTTCAGACGACATCCCTACACTGGCTTTACTTCTTGGCTTTGGAAAGGAATTTACACTAAATGAATTGTGAACGCGTTGATTGTGACACTAATGTTAGGATTTGTATACTTTGGAACTGATTTCATTCTACTCTCTAACATATACATTGACATTGAGAGGCTTTACTGAATACTGAACTCGCATCCATATATTCGGTTTAATTAGTTTTACTATCCTCTCTCTTTCTCTAATTTGCATTTCTATTGGTATGATGAGCTTTCTATTTTAAATTATTATTATGCAAAGTACTTTCAAACGACTTGTCGATTGGAATTACTCAATTTCCAATCCTCATCTCTTTCCAATACATCTACATGCGTGTCCACTTTCTTTTCTTTTCCCTTTTAAGATATTTTACTATTGAATATTGAATGTATATTTTTGAAAAAAAATGATCCACAAATCTCTCTCTCTCTCTCATGTACAAAATAAAAACAAACTTTCCACAGTTCAGTGTAGTGTGAGCTGACAAGATGAAAGGGAATAAAAAAACAGTCCAATTGTAGAAATATCATACAAAAATTCTAATTAAATGGGAGATGTGTGCATATTTTGTCTCGCTCTCTTTCTCTCTCTGTGTTTCGCATTAATGAGACACAGAATTGCGAGATAAAAAAACTGAGAGTACATATAGACGTTTTTTCCGGTATTTACTTTGTGAGAAAAAGTTTTTGATCAAAGAAGGGGGAACATGAGAAATGTGAGAGCTTCCGGCACGTACATGTCTGCGTATTTGGGTTTATAGTTTACAAAATACAAACTACAAACTATACAAACTATGCTTCATTATACATAATGATATGGTTTTAAAAGCGACAGACTAGACTCGTTTTCCTTGTCTCTCTCTATTCCTCCTCGATTCTCTGGGTTTAGCTCAGACATTGTATAGAGGAGAAAAGTTGAAGGAAATGTGGCCACTTAGATTTAATGCTTTAAGCTCAAAGTAAATTACTTGAGATACAGTCAGAAGAGCGTCATGTCAGGGTTTTCTCTCTCTTCTGGGAAAACTAGAAATTATGCATGTTTGTACTCAATCCTTCCAGCCAGATATTCTAGTACATGCACACAAAATATGATTTGATTTGAGAAAAGTTGAATCCATTTTTATTTTATTTTTGAAGAAAGTTAACAAATGAAATGAAACCACAGACAGGATGTGTTTGGGAAAGTGGTGAAATTATATGAGAACTTGCTATATACTTGCTAACCAATGTTTTGTTTGCTCTTCCTTTCCCTATCCATATGAAAAGTAACAAAAAATGGTTAAGGAAACTCCAAAGAGATCAATTACAATCTCAAATTGTATTTCATATCTGTATGTTATTATATATATCGTCTGTTAAGTTCTAAAAAGGTGGATAATCGTTTGGCCCCCGACGCAACATATGCGTATGCACACAATGTGTATTCACCCTCTGGGGCCAAATGATTATCGTCCTTTTTTGAACTTAACAGACGATATATATATATATAATTATGGTTTCGCTGTTTGGCTTTTGGCAACATCTTTGTAGCTTCTACACCTACCGATACATAAAGTGCTCAGGAATGCGGAATTTAGGATTTCTAGTGTTCGTAAGAGATTTTTCAAGTTTAATAAGAGATGAAAGAGGGAAATTTTCCCTTGTAGGGATTTAAGTTTTAGGCAGAGTATATATCTGTAGAAAATGTTCTAGTTTCAAACAGCATAGGAGTGGAAAACCCGGAAGGAGTAATTGAATTATTATCGTGTGTCTGCACTTGGCGTAGCCAAACATTAAGTCTCAAATCCTCAATCCTCATAACCGCTAGCGAATCTCCAGTCGTGTTTCTTATAAATTGATGATGTACATAGACGAAGAAAATATATATCGCCTGTTAAGTTCACGAACGAACTATAACAATTTTCCTTAATTTGCGGAAAAGCGACTACTGCGTCCGTCTTTGTGGGTAAAATTCTGAAAAAATTCAGGGTGACAGAAAAGGTCATGGCAGACAATAATGTCGAAGGACCCAAAGCTCCATCTCCAGCCGTTTGACCTTTGCAGCAGGTCAACGAAATTAAGGAAAATAATTATAGTTCGTTTGTGAACTTAACAGACGATATAAAACCCAGACTTGGAAACAACTCTAATAGAAATTAAAAGATGTTCTATATAGGTAAGTATATAAGTTCGGTTGAAAAGTGAAACACTTGTAAGTACCTATATTTATTTATGTACGTACCTGTCATATTCGAGGCCAATGCAAAGGTGTCCAGATAAATGAGGTGGATCCAATTCTCCAAGTACAACAGATGTATCCGAGGACACAGAGTCACAGGACATGGCCCGTTGAAGAGAGGGTAATCCATCTGGACTTGTTAAATCCGACGCTTCCGAGCCCATACTATCCGTTGAGGCTTGTCGGAGAGAAAAGGAGCGAGCATTTCTGTACGATGACAAGCTCGGGTAGTGTCCACCAGAAGAAATCGAAGTGACACCACCACTCTCGGAGGAATTTAGACTCCCCTTCCCGTCTCCTCGATTGTCTTGACCAACTGACCCATTGAATGTGAGTGTTAGTGTGGAGGAGTCTGGGACGACTCTGGGTGGGACGACTACTTCTTGGACATTGTTCAGGACAGTGGTCTCATCATCTTTTCCCGCCTCTGATGATTCTGTTGTTATTGTTGTTGTTGTTGTTGCGGTGGTGATGGAATTGTTATTTTTGGTGGGCATTTCTATTAAATTCATGGGGTCGTCTGGAGGAGAAGGAAATGTTTCTTGATGTTGAGGAAACAACTTATTTTCTTTCTTACTCTCCTCTTCAGTTTCCTCATTTTTAATCATGGACAACTCATTAAAGTCCCGTATTTGATCAAATATCGAATTCCCATTGAGTGCATTTCCATACATCTCAATGTTCAAATCAGATGAGTCGCTAAACAGCTCTTTCATTGTATTTACATTCTTTCCCATGTGATGTACATTCCCATTGTCATTAGAATTTTTAGTAGTCGTCGCGATATTTGTATCATGTTGTTCTTGAGAATTTTGAGTTGACCATGAAAAAATATCCTTCTCTAAATCCGTAGACTCTTGACTAATATTTGGAACGATTTGATCAAGGAATGGGATGGTGGTGGTGGAAGTGGATGTGGATTGAGGACTAAACGGATTTGATGCATCTAATTTGACCGACGGTGGAGACTCTAAATAGAGATTTGGGGAAGTATTTGGGAAAAATTCTGTAGGTGGTTCCGGGAGATCTGTCCCCACCACGTCGTCGTCTGTCGTCGTCGTCACTCCGGAGAAAAGGAGTTCCCCCATGGACATCCCTGCCGTCCGACTACTTGAAGTAGATGTAGAGGAAATGTAGGAATTATGAACACGGATGTCTTCCTGTCCATACTGGAATTGTGATAGTCGATGAGTTGTTGTTTGAGTTTCTACAGGAGCTGGACCAGTCGCATTTTGAAATGACTGGAGAGTTTGAGAAAAGAATTGAGTGGACGCTTGAAGAAGGGGTGCGAATGGATTTGTCATGGAAAAAGCTCTAGTATTTGCAAAAGCTTGTTGATTTTGTTGTTGTTGATTTGGTCCAGAGGTTGAGTGTGAGTGTGAAGATGATGTGGATAGAGATAGTGAAGATGGTGGGGGTGGGATCCAAGCACCCTTTGGTGGTGGCTGTGTTGGGGGTGGCATTTTAAATGATGAGGGTGAGTCTGAAAAAACAGAGTCTAGGGAGTTTTGTTCTTCTAATTGGGATTGTTGTGAAGGGATGGGGATGGGGGGTGGGAGGACTGGGGCTGGTCGGAGTGGTTGTGGTGGGATATGTGACGATGACTGTTGTGTTTGAGGAAGGGAGACGGTACTCCCTTGACGGAGTAATTGGTAGTCGTGATCTGTCTTGTCAAATCGTCGAAAACTTCCTCCACCCGATAAATTCAAATCCGAGTCAGATGGAATCTAAATATTTCGTATATATTCATCATACACTCCAATTAGACAATAATGTATTCACAATGGAACGTATTAAAAAATCCAACGTTCAAGTACTTTTGTGCTTCTGTAGTAGCTAATAGCTAAGATATACCTATACTGATACAATTCTCAATCAATTCAACTCCCTACGGCTAGGAAACTACATATAGGTAGGCTGTACGTGAGACTTTCATCAGAATTACAGGAAATCAGATGTGAGACATCGTTGTTCTATACTTATCCCAAAATCTTTCAATGTTTACTACATTTTTTCATCACGAAGGCTGTTTCTTTTGGATAATTTGTAGCCTTTTAATTAAAACACTTTGCGAAGGTTTTAATAGGTTGCTTAGTATATTTGGCATTTTCTTTTGTACAAGCAGTGAGAATTATTGAGCACAGCCGATGGATTTTTGTTTTATTAAAAAAGAGTGAACATGCAGTGATGAAATGTGTTCAAAAACTTCAATACAGCAAAGCATTACGATCAGATCAAATTACAAATATTTGGCAAAAAGTAGGTATAAAGACAAAGGATTTTACATAATATGTATTTTTCAGTAGAAAGTTTTATGTACATTGTACCTATATATACGATGTATTTGTATGTAATGTACTGCCTTTACATGTAATTGTAACTATAATTTGTAATTTGTAATTTTTCGGTTATTTTTTGTTTCAGTTAATAATTAATGAAGGGAATCGGTGTGTGCGCAGTTTTGGTTTAGACTTTAGACTACACGCAAAAGTAATTACAATTTTGTATTATTGGTAACTGGTATTTGTGTTTGTTGTAAGGAAATAAGGAAAATAAGGCAATACCATGAATCCGTTTGGATGATAATTTCGGCATTTAGAAATTTTCATAGTTTCCTCCTTGGGAGCAGTTAGCCAAGCTCTGGTCCATGTCCAGGGTCCGCCCAGATAACGACAAATCAAGTGGAGTAAGCCCAAAATTCCAATGATCCCAGCAGTTATAGTCACCAGAGCCAATAATACTCCCATTCTACATTTAACCTTTGATGACCTACATGAAAATATACCATATTGTATACCATCACATGTACACACACACTTTTCACATTTCAACTCTACAATCTCACGTCATCATCCCACTCTTCCTATCCATCCATCTCTCTCTCTCTCTCCCTCTCCTTTTCATCCTCTCAATTCTAAACTCTCCACAAAGACATACACACAGAAATATAGACGGACACGAAGTACGATATTTGATTGACAAAGATTCGAAAAATGAAAGCTCTAATTAAAAGGAACAAGCTGAACTGCTGTTGAGTTGATGATTTGATGAAATGAAGAAGTCATTTTATGAAGTGAAAAGCTCACATGGCTCATTAGACGGCATTAGCTAACTTATAGTTGTCATTGTTCCTTCTTTCTCTCCATTTCTTTCTTCATGGTCATCATGTGTTTGTTACTCATCATCTTGACTGCCTGACTGACTCCAACTTGCGTGCAATACAGACAGGGAGAGAGAGAGAGAGAGAGTTTCTTCTATATTTACTAATACTAATTTGTATCTGTATTCTCTCATCTCTTCATTCCACACACACATAACTTGTACACTCTGTATACGATCGGGGTTTCGCTCCTCTTCCTTTCCAATGTCTCTTGATAAGACGTAGAAAAATAAGGAGAGGAAAAGAATGAACCAACTGTAGAAACGGACATTGAAATAGAGAAAAATGAGAGACTCGACTCGTATGTCAAGAATCCACTAACGAGTCTCCGTCATTCTTTTATATATATCTTATATATAAATACGATATATACCTATATTTTTTTTATTGAAGCAACAACTCTCGAGCTGATAAATGTCATATAAAAAATACTCCCGCCAGGCTCGGACAATAATTCACAAGAAATCGAAAGATAATTCAACTCCCATCACACCACAAGTGATCTTGAACGTATAGAGAAAACCAGAGAAAAAGATGAAGTAAGTAAGTCAACACTTTCCTCCGTCGACCAACATCTGTGGGAAATGTCTTGTTTTTTAGTAGTACTTTCAGTGAGTTCACAGGTCACAACTCATATTCGCTTTCTCTCTCTCGCTCTATTATGATTATGATTAAAATTAGTTGACAACATTGCGTAATAAATATACTCTAGCTCAAAATTTATCTAGTTTAAGTTGTCTCATGAGAGAAAGCAAAATGAATGCTTTCCCTCGTGTGCCCTCTTTCCTCCTCCCATACACCAATATACATCACACAGTCATATTATGTGAAGAGATATGGTTTATATTTATTGTCGAATTGCTGAATTGTACATTCCCTGGAATTATCATACGCCCTGTTGACTTTCTCATATCTTCAAATGTGAATTGTGAGTAGGTAAAGGTCCCTCAGCTCACAACTGAGTTGATCTTTCAACGAATTAGTTTTTTAGATAAGTCAAAAGGCGTTAAGATTATATGAACACTATATATACATTATATTTTCTAGCAAGTCGAGCGAATGGTAAAGTGAGAGAGAGAGAGAGAGAGAGAGAGAGAGAGAAAGGGAACGAGACGGAGATTAGTGAGTTTAGCTTTCAATGTTCCAAAAGTATTTTTCAACTTGCTGAATGATGGCTAAGGGCAGGCGATGCTTTGGGGATGAGAATTTTCACATCTGTTGGTTCTTTTTCATGTAAACCATTTTACTCTAGTTGAATACGTGTGAGCGTGTATTTGTATGTGTGTGACTCACTTTTGTCGTTCTCATCTACCTGACATGCAATTTAAGATTGTGAGTGATAGCATGAGCGAGAGAGAGAGAGAGAATTAATAAATGCTTCAACACGCTAACACGATACCTGTAGCCTTCGCTTCGTCAATTTCTCTATATATTTTATGCTCTCTTGAAACAATTTCATGCTTTTTTTTGTACTCTGTTTTTGTGTTTTTGTACAAGGAGGTTACAAGGAGTTTTAGCATTTGGCTTTTCTCCCCTACAAAATGTCAAGTTGTCAAGTGGAAAGTCCACAATAGCAATGACGTGCTTCTAAATTTATTTACTGTCCTAATTTCCACTACTGCAATCTCATCCTTCACTGTCAATAGTAATAGAAAAATTGTCAGTTCATCAAACAAGACTTAATTAAGCTATAAATAATAATTGCACGGTGAAATTATACGTAGGTATAAACTATATCTATACCAAGATTTATAGATGTGTGTAGTTGGTAGAGAGAACAACTGGAGGGATGAAATCTCAAGGGAGATGCTAAATTTAATTTCCTACTGTTCAAACAAGAATTGCAGAATCACAATGGAAATTATACCGAGTTTAGTTGAATTTACTTTTCAATTTGTTTGAGCCTTCCTCACATGGACTCGGTTTAATCAATCACACAAACAAATACACACGAGTAAATCTCACTCTCTGTGGTCTGTAGTCAGTCTCTAGTCTCGACTATGCACTGCTCGCTTAGAGGAAACTAAGAAAGAAAACATGCTGGGATTTGGAAGGGAAATGTAGGTAGTCGAATGTGTAAAAAAAAGTAACAATCACTATTCAGTAATATTGAGTAGATATGTGAGGAAATATCTACAGATAAGAATATAAAATCAAGAACAATTTCAACCGTCTCTTTCTGACTATGACAATGAGATTCTGTGTCGAGGAGAGAGAGAGAGAGAGTACAACTGTGTGGAAGTTGGAGGGAAGCCTTCAAGAGAATAAAAGTAATCAAGTCATCGTATGTTACACGTATACATAGGTAGTTTGATAGTGTACCTACGATGTAAATGTATACGGGGAGGACGAGGGAGGAGCTGGTTGGTTGGTGGCATTGCGAATTTAGATTTCCTAGTCTATTTCATTAGATTACTATTTGACTTGGCTCACCAGACTACATGGGAAAATAAATGTAATTTGAGACGGGAAGCTTCATCATTCGACATTCTACATTTTACAAGGAAGAATATAGCTGGCTGGTTGTGTGTGTGTGTGTGTGTGTGCTCGTATATTACTCGTATAAACGCCTATATGAATTTCCCCACCTCCAAGTCAATTCAACTCAACTTAAATCAAGGGAAACACGGGGAGAGAGTGTGAGGAAAGTACAGTGAAAGTGTACAGAAAGTACACAAACACATATATAAATATAAACTACGTACAGTACAGTGACTTTCTGTCATTCCCATTGCCTTCCCATTGCCTTCCTTCCTCGATTTATCACTCACTCACTCTAACTCTCTAACTCCCGTCGTTTCCCTCCCTTAAAAGAATGTTTATGTTAACTTGGTTCTTGGTTCTCGATTTGAGCGAGAGAGTAGAAGCGACGAGGACGTCCTGCGGCTCTGCTTTTTACGGCCGTCGGAATACCTAACAATGATAATAACCATCATCTGGTTATCCTGTCGTCCCTCACTCTCTCTCTCTCTCACTTCTCCAGCTCTTTTTTTACCTGCTCCACATACAATTTGCGGCTTAGAAAGCATCTGTGTGAACCATATGGATGAGAATCCTGTAAATTTGTGTGTTTATGTGTGTGTATGACTGTATGTGTACAATTGTATGGATGAGAGTGAGGGAAAGATAGAGATAATCCAATGATGAAGGAAAGTTTTTCAACTCTTTTCTACAAGCAAGTAAGCTTGTCATCAAAGGAGAGTCAAGACAGGACAGAGAGAAAAAAGAGAAAGAAAGAGAGAGAGAGACAGACAGACAGAAAAAACTCTGAGCTGCTGAGAATAATTCTTCATGTTTTTCCATTTTTCTCTCGCTCTCGTGCTTCCATTCCGTACACACACACAGTACACACGTTCGTATATATGTACATACATATACAGATATCCCTCCCTCTGTCTGTCTATCTGTCTGTGTATTTGAGTGTAGACCTACACGTAATAGTTAATCCTCCATGTGAATTCTATTGACAAAGCCACGAAGCCTCAGAATGAACGAGTGAACAAGGAATGAGATGAGGACGAGAGTTTCTTCAACAATTATATCACTTGGCACAGGAGAACGCCTACATCCGCACACATTACACACACACAGAGTCCTTTGCTATTGTGTCATGTTGAAATGTACCTCGAACAAGTTTAACCTCATTCTTTTCATCAAATATAAAATATTCAAGGACTCACAACGCAACTCTATATGCAATGCCATGATAGCAGTAGCAGTAGCAGTACAATTCACCACACTCCCTCCACACAGTCCACACACTTTCTCCATCCAATGATGGAGGCGGGGGAGAAGAGGAGAGAGGAATGAGACGGAAAAAGAGGAAAAGTTTCTAGGGAAATATTTTTCAAGTACCTGCGATTTACATTTATACATACTCCCCTTCTCTATACAGATATGCAAAAGAAAGAAAGAAAACTAGAGCAAAAGTCGGAAAGAACAGGCGGATTTTGGATGCTGATTTACTTTTGTCTCAATTTGCACACTTAATTTCTTCACTTTTATTTCAAGATCCTCATGTGTATTTCCTTTTTAATTTAGTCACCTCCATTAATCAGTCACAGTTTCATAACCATGTCCACACACTGACTTCTGTTCGCGGAACTGTCAAAGTCAAGTCAAAGACAATTAATTTATAATACATAAATTGATATTGGATATACTATGTGTTCCATTTAATAAGTCCACGGGGAGAAATGTTAAAAGTTTCTCATAACATTTTCCAATGTGACCTCTTCAAGAGGGAGAGATTAAACCCTGTACGGAGGAAATTGATTAAAAATTTATGAGTATGTTTGTAGGAAATATTTGTAAGAAATGGTTGGATACATTGGGAGTAAAAGAATGGACGATTGAATTGGACGACAAAGAAAATGGGAGTATAATATGCATCATCAACATGGAAATCCAAAGGAAAATGTGAAAGAGGGAAAACTGTCAAGAATGAACCTATTCATATGCATTTACTTTCTCTTGCCGTGTCATATATTTTGCTTATAGATTATTACAACTAATTGCAGTCGAGCTGGATCGCTACAGGAAGAAAGAAAACAGTCAATTTTTGTATGGAATACTGAATAAAGTCAAATGTGTAAGAAAGCATCTGGGATTTTCTCATAAAATTAAATCTCAAGCGTCTCTACAAAATAATAATAATAAAGTCTGCCGGCCTCAGAAAGAGTTGTACAATGTTGTGACTTGACAGTAGCAGCAGTGGCTGTTCACTTCTTATCTTATTTCCTCAACTATACCCTTATTCTTATTAGATTAATAAGTAATGTATAATATGAACTCATTTTTAAAACGCGCGTGTGTGTGTGTTCACATTATTAGCAATCATCTAGCCATTCCTGTACGTGTCGTTGCCTATTTGACTTTGAGTTTCTACTGAAGTATATATCAAATTATATGCTACATGGTAAAATGTATATCTGTACTCGAGGAAATTCATACAAAAATAATTCACGAGCGCTCAACTTTCTTTTTGGCAATCATGCATTGCCAAAGTTTTAAGGACACGACTCTTATTCCTTAATTCTTATTTCTCGGGATCGGGATATACAATATCAAATGATTATAATTCATTATATAAGGATAAGGAAACCAAATTTCGATACACTAAAGGCCATGTAATTTTTTCAAGAGCACGCATTTAATGTGTGGAAAGGATACATACTTATAAGAGCTCGTTTCGTTCCATTGGCTTTTTGGTTTTGGTTTTCATAGGATTTCCCCTCCCTTTTTCCTTCGTCGTGCATAATATGCAAACAGAATTCACCACGAGGTATAAAAGTTCAATCATCACTCTAACCTTTCCGTTTTTCTTTTCTCTCTCTCTCTCTCTTTCTCTCTATGTACATGTTTGTAACACAGACTCTATATGTCACTTGACTATTCCAAGCAGAATTTTCATGTTCCGTGTCCGCTCAACTCAACTCAATAAAAAGTAAAGGTAAAGTTTAAGGTAAATTGTAAAAAAAAAAAAAAAGAGGAAAGATTGTCATCAAACAGGAAATACCATGTGCATATGCCGTCTTACTTCCAACACTTGCTGTAGTTGTAGTGCTCTTTCCCATTGCATGTCAACGTCAACTGAACGTGACTTCGTCACCAAATTGAAAGTATATATACTTATTACTTACAAACTCCTCTCATACGCTGACTTTTAATAATAATTTCTATATGCTATATGCTATGGCCATTGCCATTGTCATTGACGACATTAGCCATTTGGAATACGGAATTTGGATTTTGATTCTCAACTTTACTTTTACTGCATGTTTTCTCTTTACTACAATTTCTTACTTTTTCTCCTTGTTGTTGCAATGTATTTTGTTCTTGATTTGTTTTGATTTTGAGTCTCATTTTATCTGTACAGTTTTGTTTTTTTTCACATTTTTCATGGTCCATTTGTTGAGACATTTGAATGATCATATATACAATATTGTACAAGGAAAGACGGGGGGAAATTCCTTCAGTCATATTTTATTAAAGGATTTTACTAGGTATATATAAAAAACTGTGTCATTCCTCATTCTATCTCTTCAGATATAGAATATAGATATTTGCTTGCATAAAATTCACTCCACTCTCAATTTCCTCTGTTCCTTTCCCTAGAGAATTTAGGAAGGAATGATGCCAAGATAAATTGAATAATATAAATATACCTATATATCGTATATTTCTTCCTGTCTGTACACATATTTTCTACCATGTGTACATTCCAGTGCTGCACAAAATGATAAGGTATTTCATTTTGATATTCACATTTACATTATATATATCGTATATATGGGATGTGGAACATGGTATACATATGAAATGAATTGACATGCCCATATGATATAAATCGTAAACTCAACTCCAACTCCATCGTTAGAATTCCATATGTGTACTTTCTCCTCTCTATTTCATTCTCCTTATATATTCTATATTTTGTGTCTTGATCATCTTTTTTTCTTTTTCTTTTTCTTTCTCTTTCTCTCTTTCATTTTATTTTTCAATCTCTCAAATCCTTTTTCCTCCCTTTATATATTTTAGCCCAAGATGAAAAAAATACGGGCGAATATTTGGCAAATTAAATGGAGTGACGCGTGTCAAGACCAAAAAAAAAAAAAAGTAAAAGAAGAAAAGAAAAAAGACTACACAGACAAGGGGGATTGCCAGAGTATTTAAGCTTAAGCTCTACACTATAAAATGTACATGGCTATACTTGCATTCCTTGTTTCCTTGTTCTTGTTCCATCCCACTCTGAACAACGGAAGCTCGATAGCTGTCTCTTACAATTGTCTTCCTTTACAATATACGATACATGGACATGCCTACACAGTACACACACGTACGTGTATGAGTTAAATACTTGCATGTATTCGATCCAGCTTCTGTAGGTTCTAAATATAAACATTGTCACATACAAACCATCTCCAACTGACTACTCTCTCTCTCTCTCTCTCTGAGGATGGATCTTCCACAGGCAGACACGAAATCTCATTTTCAAATGTCGAAAATACGAAGAAAGTACCTATATGTAAAGGGATAACAGAGAGAGAGAGAGCGAGAGAAAACCTCTTGATTCTGAAGAAGGTCGAGGACTTTACCGAGCCACTAAAGTGCAGAAATGTTATACGTTAGAACATATGTGCACTGTATTTTGTTTCTAGACCTACAGAAATTTCAAAATTTAAATTTAAAATGACAAAAATATGTAAGCACAATGGAAATGTACAAAGAGTACAAGAGTATGCACGTAGTATCTGTAGTCTGTAGATGAGGAATAAGAGGAATTGACAACTCTATACGTATGTATGTGTTTTACAGGGAAATGAGGGGGAAAACTGAATATTTCAGTTGGGATGATTGGACTACATGGGGAAGGCGAAAACTCGAAAACTCGAAAACAAGGTGTGGAGCATTTTCATTCTCTTGACTCAAAGGTCTACTGTATATCTGTATACATACTGACGTATTTTTACCTTTGAGTAACAACAACAACAATAACACGGCGGCTTACTATCCTACTTCCATTTCCATCCATCTGATTATTTTATTTGACAAGGGAATAGAAATGCGAGGAGCAGAGGACTAATACATATTTATCGGCATTCTTTACTTTCCTTTTATGGTCGATCCCCATACAGTTGTGGAGCAGTTGGACAGTTACAGTCGCAGAATTTGCCAGAGAGTGTGGTGAATGTAGGTACAATGTCTCTGTACATGTATATATATATCTGTATATCTTTAACTTTAGTGTACTTTTTTTTTTGAATAAGTACTGGGAAAAGTCATCGCTTCATCTTGTGCAAATCTGTAATATGACCTGGGTGACGAGTTCCAGTTACTTTGTAGAACTGTTGTTCTTTCTCTTTCTTTTACCATCGGTAACTGAGTGAGAGAGTAACGTTACAAGAAACAGACGTAGCTCAGTTGTATATGGATATCCACACACATTTCCCGTCTCTTTCCTTCCCCTGAATTTCAATGGTCAATGGTCATAATCAGATTATGGGTTGTAAACATGACATGGAGACAGACCATGGACGACCAGGGTATTTTATATACTTTAGTTTCACGCAAGTAATTCACTTTTATTTATTTATTCGTCCGTGTAGTCTCTGTCTGCTCAAGGACAGACAACAACAAAAAAAGTGAGAACAAAACTGGGTCGTTCATTCGTTTCCTATTTTCTACATCTATACATATAGGTATTTCAATTCTATGTGCACTGTAATTGAATGCAAAGGCTAAATTGGATATAGTATGCATATATTTTTTTCCTCGAACTGAAACAACAATCTGTTCATGACGTTTGTGGCTCGTTACTATTGACACATGTGAAACGAGCCGATAAATTCCATGTGTTCACAATTACTTCTGTCTATGTGCAATTCATTATTTTGACTGTACATGTTTACCAGTGGAAATGATCGAAATCAAAATCAAAATCAAACTCACTTCACAAACACATCACACGAGTCAAATGTATGGTCATTACATATGTACTAAAATTCCAAGTCAAAACGAAATTAGCTGAATAAATGACTGCGCAATAATAACACTAATAATAATAATAATAATACTGTAGGTTGAGAAAGCGTGTATGTGCTCAAAAAATAAAAAATAAAGAATTCTAGGGTTTATTTGTACAAAAAAGGATATCAGTTTTAGATGGCTTTGGGGAAGGATTTAGTGAATCCATGTAGAAAAGTAGAAAAAAAGCGATTTCCCATACAGATACAGACAAGATAGTTTTTAATTGGAATTTCCGCACTGATATGGAGACGATAAAGGGTTATTCTACCACACTCTCTGATAGTTTTTTTCTGGGGGGGGATTCGTTTAAGTGATGTCGAGGAAATCGAGGAAAGAGAAAATACCGTGTGAGTGTGTGTGTGAATACAGAATTAATTTGCATGGTTCACATTCACAAAGCAGCTGATATGACTTGGAGAAAGTTGATGGGTTTTTTTTTCATCTTGTGGTCTGATGCAATGTGCAAACTGCAATACTTAATTTACATTGGATTCTATGTATACATGAGTGCAAAGAAGATATCGAGGGCAAATGTGGAAAAAACGTGCTCAGGCCTAAAAAAGAGGCCTTCAAGCGTTAATTTTTTTTACTTTCTCTTGGCTTCTTCTTCCTCCCACTGTCGCCTCATCATTCTAACAACGTAAAATCAATCCCTGCTATAAATGTACGAGAGTGGTGTGTACTTTTCCTTTTTGAATTTAACTTTCCCTACACTTCATTTCACCACTCACTTCATCCTACCCACATCACACATCACACATACAAACACACACACACACGTACATAAGATACATCCACAATATACGGACAGACACTAATTAGATTCTCTCGGATTAGTCATTCAATTTACTCAATTTCCGTGGTAGTCAGTCACAAAAGCTCTGGAACAAGTCTACACACATAGTTTGTTAGTAAAAGTTGTTCCGTCGCGTTTAGTTTTAGTTAGTATCAAACATGGTGAGTGAAGAAATGTATGGACTCACGATTAGATTTAAATTTTAGATGGTGCAATGTAATAACACAAAATGTATGTATATATATATGATGCAAGTGATAAATAAATAGGAAATAGGAAATTGAAATAATGGAAAGTCGAAGCCAGCATCATTCTTTAAAAGACTTTGTACATTTTGCAGATGTAAACAAGAAAATTCTTCTCCCCCCTCTCCCCTTTTCACTTTGACTGTTGATGTCTGTACGTACAAATATTATTGAATTGAATCAAAAATTGAATTGTGAATGCTGTGAAAAAGGATTTGAATGGGCAAAAATGTATACAAGGAAAGAGACTCTAGCTGAATAGTAAAAAAGTGAGGATTTTTGTTTTTGTAACTTACCGAAGCAAATTCGGACTTGATTCAAGACGGGTCAGATCTCACGCTCTGATGCTTCTGCTTTCGCTATAATATATTTTTCTTGACTTTGACTATGTAAAGATGCTCAGTCGTACTTTTCTTCTTCTTTTTTTACATACTTTAAAATTCTTGCGGATTGTATATACAATGCGACTGGAACGAGAATCAAGACAGGGAGAAAGAAGAGGAAGAAATATCAGTGCAGAGAATTTTCTTCCAAAATAAAATATATAAGGAACACATCCTACGGTTTTTTTTCACAGGAATATAACTAGAGAACCCGAAGAACGAAGAACGAAGAATGAGAGAGACAGAGAGAGAGAGAGAGAAAGAGAGAGAGCCGATGTTTGAATCTCCTCACTCTTCCCTTTCACAAAATTCGACTGATCGTGAGAGCTGCGTGCTGCTCAAATAAAAGTAGATATTGCACCTAGATATATGAGACGAACACGACTCGAGTGTAGACCATAGGAGTAAGCAGTAAGCGTATATTTTACAGTCATAAACTGTGGTGCAAAGAATGTAGAAGCGCAGTTGCTGTTGCTCTCTCTCTCTCTCTCTCTCTCTCTCTCTCTCTCTCACTCTCACTCTCCCTCTCTCTCTTTCTTTCTCTCTTTCTCTCTGTTGTACAATACATAATATTATATGCATCTATATAGATGCACATATACAATATACCGAAATACTTTCACCCTACTCGCACACACACATAACCGCCAATACAAGTCCGTAACCTACACACAACAATCCTCCCGTCTGTCGAGTATTTCTCTGAATTAGGGTTGTCATTTCCCCATCTCCTTCAATAAAAGTCAGAATTGTTTCGTCATATTTAAACAAGGCACAACAATGTGTCGCCTTTTCCATTTCCCCCACCGCTTTTCTCTCGTTCAAATCTAAAACAACTTTGTCTTCATCGATCAACCACCATTCAAACTTTAAAAAAAATTATGTACAATGTAACTCCAGCTTTCCTATTTCCTTCTGTTCCTTTCCCCATTTCCATAACATGTAGACGGGGAAAAGCTTGCGAGTATGTATAGTTGCTAGTTGCTAGTTGGTACGAAATATCTGTACAAATGGGGAGCATAATATTATATTATGCAGCCGTAGAATTTGGTGTACAGCTTCTGTAGGGAGGGAAATAATGCACACGTACTGTCTATTTTTTTATTCTATGCCGTTTTCTGATTTAACTAGTCACGCCTCCTACAAGATGAATTTGCTTGTAGATTCACCTTGCTCGAGGGAGCGAATTTCAAAATCCACTCCTTTTGAAATCCGACTTTTCCATTCTTTTCGACACAGAATTCTTCAGAATTTGCAATTCGGAATTCAGAATGTCGACACAAAGGAAAATTATTTAGTTAATTAACTTTTTACAAATAATATCAAGTGACTTGTGGTGCATTATTATGTACATATATAACACATTATATATTAAACAATGCCGAGAAAAAAGGGAGTCAGTAACGTTTCCCCGAGTGAAAAACAAATTGTAATAAGATTGTCAGGAAAAAAAGCAAGTGTTTAATATATGTGTAATATATGTACATAATAATGCACCACAAGTCACTTGATATTATTTGTAAAAAGTTAATTAACTAAATAATTTTCCTTTGTGTCGACATTCTGAATTCCGAATTGCAAATTCTGAAGAATTCTGTGTCGAAAAGAATGGAAAAGTCGGATTTCAAAAAAGGAGTGGATTTTGAAATTCGCTCTCTCGAGCAAGGTGAATCTACAAGCAAATTCATCTTGTAGGAGGCGTGACTAGTTAAATCAGAAAACGCCATAGACTAAAAAAATAGACAGTATATATATATGGAAATGTATGGGAATTTATGGAAAATGTCGGGTATGTAGGTGGAAAGTTGGCCACATTCCCGCCAGAGCCGACTGGACTCATGTGCGTCTGTAGAAATTACAAGGGCTGTGAGGACGGGGATATTTTTGGGAGGGTTCAGTGTAAAGCCGGGGAAGAGTGTTACAGTAAGTCACCCACGGTGGCCGCCGGGTGTAAGAAAAATGAGGGGAATTATAATTGTAAAAAGGGGACGGATGGCTCGTACGAGTGCTGGACAACGACGGCCAATGGAAATGATCCGGATCGGAATCTTTGCAATTGTTATGATGGGAGCGTCGTCAGACCATCCAAATGACAAGTGACAAATGACGAGTCAAGTCAAAAATTGGACAACTTTTGATTGTGAGAGAACTTTGGACATTATCATCCTATCTATATTTTAACATTTTTGTTCTAGAGTGAACAGAAAGATTTTTTTCGAATTAAAAGAACTCTAAACTCAATTCCCGCTTGGGATTTTGTCGGTATGGAAATCCACACACACAATTCGAGGGAGAAACCAACAAGCTATATGTGACATATTTCCCCATTGATCATTTTTCCTTCTTGCTTCCTTCATCCACACACAACTTTCAACTTTCAAAATCCCAATTAAATTCAATTGCATAGAGGAATTCAAAGTCAATTAACTTTGGATTTAATTAGAATTTTGATTGTAATGTGGGAATTTTGGTCAGCACAATTTCCAGCGAGTCCTTAATTTTATGGCCAAATACAAAAAGAAATGTCAAATTCAAATAAAATTCCTTGTAAAGAATATCGCAATGTGGGCAAAAAAACCCATGACAACAAGCAAAAATTCACTTTTTCCATTCTTTCCCTCATTCTAATTTTCCTACATGACTTGCCTGTATTAGAAAATATACATTCAAAAGTCGCTCTTTTCATTTCCAAACGACTTTATACAAGCCAAATTCAAAGTCTCTTCTATAAAAACAAATGAAAATACAAGTAACCCCTGCTGGAATCGAACCCTCTCCAGCATCGTTTCTGCCTAAAAAGTAAATTCTCGTGTATTTGCAAGTTCCCCAAGTTTGAAATTCCACAAGTTAGAGTATACAGATATATATTAGACACGGATAAAAATCCAACAGAATTATACTTACATAAACAAATATAGTGTATTTTGTTCTTGTTTTTGCAGTAAAAGTAAAATAAATCCACCTTTCACAACGACAACATCGATTCATATTTCGTAATTGATTGATTGATTTATTGTACTTACTTATATATATGACGTGTGAATTGGAATTGTGAGCAAAAGTATTAACACGAAAGACAAAGGAAATCCGTATTGACTCGCGAGATGACTTTGACACCACACACAAAAACAATTCCATTGTCTCTCTATATATTTCTTTTGTGACTTTGATGATTCCATCACACATCCACATTCTACCATTTTATACCGCATTCACCAACACACAGAAGTGGAATTGATGTAATTGTAATTGTGGTTAGAGGCCTTGAGGCTCCTGTGGAATTTGTTGACTGTTTCACATTGACATTGATGTTGAATGCATATAACCAAACACACGCGGACGAGGGAGATGACTGAGAATAATATAAATATTCTGCATCCAAGAGCAAACACGAAATTCAATTAATTCAATTAATTCTGATGTAGAACAGAACAATCGATCATCAACAACAACAAAGTTTCTTTCATTCCAATACCTATATAAAATTGATATTGACATTGATATATTGACATTGACCTTGCATTCGATTTTCATATGTTCATTATCACTACCTGACACATTAGAATTTGCATTATCAGTTTCCCCATAATATTCACACCAGCAACTTGCACACACTCTCAATCTTATTAAATAATCTCAACCTCAACATCTATTTTAATCACCTATAAACAACAATTAAAAAATCCGGCTAAAGATAAAATGCAGCCCCACATTCGACGGTCAATTCAAATCTCCGTTCTGACTGTTTTCCTTGGAGTCTTTTGCTTTCATTTGATTCTTGTTTCCTCTGCCGAACAACAGCAGAACCAGTCGGATCTTGGAAATGGAAATTCAGGTATATCTTACATATAGGATGATTCTGATTTCAAATTAACATGTTGTGTGTGTGTGTGTATGTGTGTGTTGTTTTCATTCATTTTGTGTGCATAACAATTCAATTCATCCTATGTATTTTTAATTTTTATGTGTGGGGGTGATGAAGATGAAGAGCTGAAACTTGGGATCAATTCATCGGTCATAGTTGGTTGTTTGGGATGTCGAAATTCCTTCCGTCTTTGTCTCCTCACGGCCTGTCCAGCTCAGCCCCTACTTTGCATCGATACTTGTCTTCTTCAATATGATATCTGCGCTTGTATTCGCGGTTGCAGTTGTGCCTCTTCCAACAATAGCACCACCAGAACAACAAGAAGAATAAGATTTTGACAAACCTCCCCGTTTTTGTCATTTCCCACATTTGCCCATACCGATTCCGATTCCAATTTCAATTCCACACAGTCCACACAGTTTTTGAATTTGTTGAAAATAAAATAATATTTATCGATTTACAACATATATATATTCATGTGCAAAAGTATCTACTGATTTTTCTGACCGAAAATTGAAAAGAAAATGACACCAGAAAACCCCAAAAAAAAAAACCAAAAAACAATATAAAGACAAATTTTTGTTTGTCAAACTTTGCTGGCAATTTATTCTTTCAAAATTCATATTTCTTTTCTTTGTATTTATTTATTGTTTTATTACAAAAATGAAATAGATTGTTTCTATAAATAAATTTATTTAAACTCCTATAAAGATTTCTTTGAGAAAATGTACTACATGTATTTTGCTCAGCAAAATCAACAGTAAAATACGATATGTTAAGTTAACATTGTTAACAGTTAAATATATACAGTCTGGTACAGTTTGACGAATCTGCCACACAGTTTCACCATATCGTCAGATGGGATTTTTATGTGACGAGATTCCTGTGGATATTTATATTTGACCATTTCGTCGAATGTGGAATCGGCAAGAAATGTCAAAAATTCGACCGAATTGTATATAAAATGGAATTTTTTTAAATTTTGATTCGCCACACAGCCATGAAAGTGTGGTGTCGATTTAAAATTGGTCATGTCGACTTAAAATCGGTCGTGCCAAAATTAAGTTTGGTAAATGTAAAAGAGAAAATGGGTACCAAAAAATGGATAGAATATCGTCTGCTAAGTTCAAAACAGCTCGATAATCGTTTGACCCCCGACGTAGCATATGCGTATGCACACAATGTGCATTCACCCTCTGGGGCCAAATGATTATCGTCCTTTTTTTAACTTAACAGACGATATATCATCTTTTGAAAATTTCATCTGACGATTTCGTTGTATATCTGACAGAGTCTTCAAATTGAATACCAGACTGAAATATAGGTATTTACGCATATTTAAAACTTAAAGGTGTATTCAAAATCTTTGAATATTCAATATTCACAAAAAAATATGTAGAATTCCCTTGTTTTTTGTTGGGTTTTTTCGTCCCTAAAAATGTTCCTACATTATTCCGCTATATTCAAATTATTTCACTGTGTGTATGATGATGATGTGGATGATTCGTATATCTATACTGTACAGAAAAAAAACTTGTTCTTTTTTGTTCCCGTTGTGGAGTATTAATTGCCAAATTTCCTGCCAAAAAGAACTCTGCTCGCGACTGCGCAGAATCACAGAGAATTACTCACAGGCCCCGCCCACAGTTGCTACAGGTTACTCGTAGTCGTAGAATTGTCAGTCGTCAGATTCTCATTCGAATTGACTTTGACTTTGACATTGACTTTGATTTCCTCCAATTCCTTTGGATTATAATTACAATTACTGTTCATCTTGGTTTTGGTAAATGCAGTCTTTTCAGTCAAACTCGAGCCTCCACCAGGGCCATCATCCAAGCTCTGAGAAATGCTCGGACAGTTGCCGGATGGAGTGAGGAGCTTGACCATCCTCTCCGGACACATATAATTCCAGAACCTTAAAAAAGGGGGGGAGAGACAGAGTGGATTTAAATTCCCATCCTTCTCACGCTCATTCCCCCACACTCGGAATAGCCAACTGAATAGAATCCCAAGGACACAAGTGAGAGAGCAGCCCAACCCTGCATTCCACATGTATGACATGGACACCACGTCCACAATGAAATATGGTGAGGACGGCGTGGACATTGACATTGAGGGGACACCCAAATGTGGTGGGATCATCGTCGTCGTCGTCGTCATTGACATCATGAGCGACGTGAAGGATGTTGTAGTTGAATTGCGCACAGTTGCATCATCATGTAAAATGGAGTCGTCAAAAGTGCTGACTGGACAGGAACTGATGGAGAGTGGGAGTTGTTGACTGGGGATGAGTTTCTGATTGGACGAAATGATATTTCCCGCCATGAAGGCCGTCATGATCAACATGGAGCCAATCATTCCAATCAACGAGCCCTGTGTGGACAAAAAATCAAGGACATTTTTTTATAATATCTGCACACATGCGCGCGCGCGCACGCGCGCACACCCACCATTTGGGAATTTCCATGTGTGTGTGATTGTCAATATATATTTTCACTTGGTTGCCTTTGCATTCGCCCATGGGAGAAACATTCCGAGCGAGAAAAGACCGAGGGCTGGACCCAACATGATGCCCAAAAATGAAGACGCCACCTGTGGAATTCAAAATTCAAAGTCAAGAAGCCATTTTTTTTTTAAACTTGACAAAAATTCCCGCGGGATTTGGTTACACGTGCGCGCACGTGTGTGTGGTTTAGGTTCGACTTGAAATTGAGGTTAAATTATTACAGGCATGACGTTCCCCGCATTTTGAACGATGAAAACGAAACCATACGAGACTAAACCGAGGAGACAACAATTGATCTTTGAAATCCTGGACAGTTTCTCATCCGACAGTTTGGGGAAGATGTGGGTGACGTAGTCGTAGGTGGTGATGGAAGCGAGGGCGGAGAGTCCACTGGACAGGGAGGACATGGAGGCACAGGTCAAGCCGGCAATGAAGAGCCCCATTAGTCCAGGCATATTATGAGAATTATGAGAGACGAAATGGGGGAGGAGTTGATCGGATTTGATGACCGCTTTCGTGGTGATGGGGTCACAACCGTAGTAATTGGCGTAGAGGACCAAACCCGTGTAGGAACAAAGCCCACTGATGACCACTAGACCAAGGAAATTTATCCAAATTGCTCTGTCATAAAAAAAATTACAATAAAATGTATGAAGAAGGGGGAAAATGAGAGGAAATTAGTATTTTTCACACTGCATGAAATGACAAAATTGGAGCAAGGGAAACAATTCAGAGGATGACACACAGGGAAATCCGAAAAAAATGACTCTCATCTCACATTTTGGCTTTTTTCATATTCGGCATGGAAAGGAATCGTTGAATGTGCGTTTGCGTGGCCGCAGCTGCGGGTGTCCATGTAAAATACCCGCCAATTATCCCAGTCCAGACTGTATGACGAGTTTTTGGATCCATATCAAAACTAAATATATCCAGAAAAACAGCGAGAGTCCACAAAGATAATTTGTAAATTTCCCATGGAAAAAATTAATTACATGTAAGTACTTGTTTTAAGATGGTAAAAAAAAATATTTTAGTTTCTGATATATATATATATGCGAACTTTAAAAATTGGATCCGTCCGCCCTCGCTTGCTCGCTCCCAAATCGTGCTGATCCCACCCACATCGATGGTCCCTTTCACAGCCACCACCATCAACGCCATGACCATGATGAAGGCTTGAAAGACATCCGTCCATAACACGGCCTTCAGCCCACCCAACGACGAGTAAAATATACAAACAGAGTAAATGCACGCGGTGGAGATCGTCGTACTGATCCCCGTCACTATAATATAATCCAAACAAACAATTATTCAAAATTCCCTCCATTTCTCTCACACGAAACGAACATAATGTAATGTAAAATGTGAACTATAGCTAATGAGTCATTACCATCGATACAGTCAATCCAAATTTACCTTGATTAATCGCCAAACAAGGTGCGTACACAACTATCGCCATTGACACAATCTAAAACAAAAAAAAAACATTCAAAATCGTATTTGACTCGGCTGTGTCTCAAAAGAAACTCCATTTCAAAGGGTTTTCATTTTCATATGAGGAACACCGTAAGAAAAGGGACCATTTACGTAAACCTAGATTCTGAGTTATAGCGCCTTGAATATTCTCGGCTGTTTGGCGCGTAAATAAGTTTCTCAATGATTGTAATTGAATTTAAATTCCACAAATCATCGCGGTTTACTTTAATTTAGAACTTTTGGAGAAGTTTAACGACCTTCTTAAATTACTTTTGGTCACAGTAAAAATGGTCTAAACTTGTCCTAAAATATTCTCCATGTTCTGTTGTCCACATAAATATGCAAAAATGTGATTTTACGTAAATGGTCCCTTTTCTGGCGGAGAACCTCATATACGAAAACTGACAATGAGTTTCTTTGAGAAATCCATGTCCCATAAAAAGCGTCCCATTTCCTCCCAAGGAAGTAGTGCAAAATGGGAAGTTTCTTTTGTGTTTTTTGTTTTGCAATTTCGGAATGAATGAATCCGAAGAGGAAACTTGAATTGTCACGTGAGATTGACCACAACAACAAAAACAACACAACAACGATTAAGGACTGACAACTGACCACGTGGGTGACGCCCATGAGGGAGACGACGATCCGAATGGCATTATTGAAACGGAGTTGAATGTACTCGTAGGCGGAGGAGACGTGGAGTTGATAGTAGACTGGGATGTAGACATAGTGAAGAGCCAGACTGAATGGGATGAAACAGAACATCATCACCGAGTACTGCGTTCCATACAAATAAATCTCAACGGGATTCCCGAGAAATGTGATGGCCGAGACGGCTGAGCACACCATTGAGAGAGCCACAGGATATGGCGACATTTTCCTGTGTGTGTGTACATACAAAAAAAGAAACAAAGAGGGAAATTAATCTCCGCGCGGATAAAACAAAACAAAAAAGAAACACTTGAAAGTTGAATAGTCTGTTCTGGGAAATGGGAATGAAAATGAAAATGAAAATATATATGTGTAACCTGTTGGCCAGGAGATATTCTTTGGTGGTTTTCTGTTTGCTCCCAAAGAAGCCATAATAAATCCCGATGGAGATGGAGAAACAGAGGACGAAACTGAACACTGTGTACTCTTCCCAACCAATCACGAGCTCCGCTTGTTTCTCCATATCAAAGAGATGAGATGAGATGTGGGTGGGTGGAAATCAATATAATGTAGAAATAAATGGCAATTTGGCTATTTGGCAAATTGGGAATTCTCAGGTGTTCGCTCTATTCAACTTGAAGAACTCACTTCAGACGTGAACTCCCCTTCCGCGTTTCTGCTTCTTCTTGTCTCCCGCAGATCCCTTTTGTTTTTCGTAGATGTTTTTCTATACATGGTAAACAAGACGAGTCATTGTAATAATGTAAGAGAAATACATATTGCATTATATATATATATATTCACACGAGAGAGAAATGCAAATGCTGACTTTTTTTTAAATTAGGATTTTGAGTTAACCCAAAAAAAAGAGGGAAGTCAAATAAAAAGTCTATAGGTTTTTTTATCCAAGATAAAATTCAAACTGTGGATGGATTCAAAGTCCACAGTGTTGACACCTTTGACAAATTTCTCCTTGGTGATGGACATGGACATGTGTGGGAATGGGCGAATGGGGGATTTGATTTACTGGAAATTGATTTGTATATTATATAGGTTCTCGGCATTGGACAGTGAACAAATTTGCTAAGGGAAAAGTGCGGACTCGTTTTGTTTTGAGCTTTTGGGAATCGTGTTTATTTCAGAGTTTCCCTTATATATCTGTGATGAGAGAAATGTAACGAGAATTTCAATTTCTATTTCCAAAATCTTTCGTCCTTGTCAACTTTCTATTTGAAATAACAATCAGTTTATATATGCTTCTTCATATTTCTCGGGAATCCCCATCCACACAGCTTCAGCCTTTGTTTTGTCAATTTTGTCTGTATCTTACATATACTCAGAATTTCACTTGAGTTGTTCCAAATCCAAATAAAAAACATCTCTTCCCCCCCATTCCTCCTCCCCCCGTTTCATCTTTCTTCACTGTCACAATGTGGGAATGAAAATATATGGAAAGGGAAGAAAGGTTCCTCAAATCCCCCGCAGTCAAAATGTGATCTCACTGGAAATTGCCACTCTCAATATCATTTGTCTTTCATTTTCATTTCCCTCTGATGTATATTTTCCGGTTCTGAATTCCGGATTCCAGAATATCCACGATTGTACTTTGACTATTAAATCTGACTTTCCCGTTTCTTAATTTTACATATACTGCATTCACCGCTTTATATATAGTAAAAAAAAGGGATTATGTAAACTCAAAATTCTTTACCTGTGACAACAAAACTTGGGAATATTGTAATTTAAAAATTAATGAAGATATATAGCAATTAATTTCTGGATAAAAATGGGGGGAAACTTGGCCATGGCCTCACTTAGACTCCGTAACACGCACACACACAAACAGCACAGGACACTGAACAAAAAAAATCTGAATGTAAACAGTTCAGGAATCTCGTGACACTTGACTCCAGCACAAATCCTATATATACCTATAACTGTATTCTCACAATCTCTGTCTCCCTGTCTCTCTCGCTCTCTCTGCTCAAAACTTATTTATATGCGAGGTCATTACTCGTCAAATCCGTGATTATAATTATAATTATGATTAAATCCAAGTTCCAAATGTAATTATGCTGGATGAATATTATTCATATTGTTTATTGTTTATCTATTACATATTGTCAGATTAAAAAAAGTAGAACCCTCAAAGGATATAGATTTCGGAATCCTTGCCCGTTCAAAATACATAGGGTGGGAGGAGCTATAAAGGAGATAGAAAGGCTTTACTTTTTTTAATCGGAGAGTATACATGTATTTCACATTCCAGCTCTCACTTTCCCCTCGTCGTTCAACCACTTCACTTTTCACCGATAACACGCGAGACAAATACCTCAAAAAAACACGCAAAAGCATGCACCGAGCTCGATAAAAATCCTTGCTCTCTCTCTCTTTCTCTTTCTCTCTCACTGTTTTGAAGTAATCAAAGGTCGCTTTTGTTAGTTAGCTGCGTAAATTATGTAAATGATGGAATTAAAACGATTTTCCCCCCTTGTAAATTCACTTAAATTCCCCAATCTTCACATTTACATTCAAATTCATACTTCGCACTTCACCACGACCAAAAACCAAACTCAGCCCACACACAAACTCAAACTCAAACACAAACTCACACACACAGAGTGAGGAATTCGTGTCCGGAATTAATCCAACGCTTCTATCAACCACACACTCATAATATGACACCATTTACAATTCCTTGCTCATTGAAATTTATTCCACATTGAGACAATGTCTCAATGTCAATATCACTCGTCATCCAGTGTCACGTCCTCACTTATCTCTCGCGGAAATGTCAAAGGGAATTTCACTATTTAAACGAATATGAATTACGATATCGTTACGTAATACACAATTACGTGAACAAATTCAATTTTGAACCTCCAAATCTCCAATAAATCCGAATTTATAGATTAAGATTATATATACAACCAACTAATAACTTACATAATAATACCTATATACGCGTGGTACATGAATTTTATAAGAAAAACTTCACTCAGAAGCCTAGGGACTTTTCCTCTTCCTTTTCCTTATCACGTTTTCCTCGTGTGTTCCGTGTTCCGTGTTCCTCCACGAGCAGCAGAGAAATCCAGACTGACTCAACTCAACTGGGAAGGCGGAAGGTCACCACCACCACCCATTAAAATATCTCTCGTCATTTTCGTCTCCGTCGTCTCGCTTCCCTCCAATTTCTCTACCTATAGGTATATACTTTCCTCTGCTACTTTACGGTCGATGAAATCCCATGTGTTCATCTGTGTCATGCGTCGAGTCTCACTCTCCCACCTACTTTACTGCTCTCTCTCCCAACACACACTCTGATTCTGTGGCTCTAACTCGGTCTCTATATATATAAGAAAATCCACGCACTTACATGCATACATAAATACACGCGCAATATAGGTATGTACATATAGGCACTCCAGACTCCGGACGGTACATATGAATGTGAAAGAACACGCATTTCTCTCTCGTATACATATGTAATTGGGCTCTCTCTCTCTCTCGTGAGTGTTTTGTTTTTTGTGTTTTTTCCCTCTGTAATTGTAATTCAATTTATATGGTATAAATTATAAATATAAAGTGAGACGAAAAGTCAAGAGTCAAGCGTCAAGATCTGGAATGGATTTGTCCTATATATACTGATGCTTACTATTTTCCCTATATATATACTCACGACATATATTGGGAATTGCGAATGCAAAGTGAGAATGCGTATATGTATGTACATATTTTTGTCATTTGTTTTGTCTGCAGTCTTTTCACATGTAGAAACAATACGCCGAGGTCCGTGTATCAAATTGCCAGTGACGAAATTATGCGTGTATAGTGAATTTTTTTTTATACGTGCAGCTGATCGTCATGAGAATCTGATTTCAGTAGTTCAGAATGGCATGGAAATTCTAATACTTACAAATGAATTCAATATATCTACAATATGAAATGAAATGCCTTTGTCTTGGTGGTGCATTTTTTGCCTTGTACATACATATTTTCCGAAGGTTTCTTGACAAATGTATTGTAAATGTATATGGGAAATGAATGCAGAATGTTGGTGACAGTAATATAGGGTATATGAAAACGGTATAAATTTATGTGTTGTTAGCACCATGGAAGTTTATTATTTGGGAATTTAGTTCAATGCAGTGGAAAATGTAAACGCGGAAAGTAATAAATGAGATGTACACGGTAAATGATTGTAATATGTGCGTGTGCAGAGAATATTTCACGGTGCGTTCTCTTTCTCTTTCATTTTCATTTTCAGTTCTACACATCCAAAGGGTTTTGTCTCGACGAAGGAGAGAGACAGTGATAGAGAGAGAGAGAGAGAGAGTCGAGATTTATTATTAACTTGAACTTTTGTTTTGGCTTCAAGCCTGGGTTAGAAAACTATCGTCTGCATTTGATACTTTCTCCATTTCCATTTCCACATTACATAATCTCAACCTCTGCAATCTGCAGTTGATTCTTGACTCTGACTCTGACACTGTAAGTAAACTCTGTATATGTAGTAAGTAGTGTGTACTCAGTCGTTCATCGTCATTATAATATAAGTAAAGCACAGAAAAAAGGAGGAAAGGGAAAAAGATTGGCTCACATAAAAGGTATTCTACATGCTATATACATTTTACATTTCCTACACATTTCTGGCCAAGTGTCAATCTCAATTTCCTTACGTAATCACGTAGAATAAATGTCGGAATTGATCCCATCATTAATCTGTAGACTCGTTTACACTTTACACCACGTGTAAACAGCTCATTCAATTCATGTTAACTTCCACAATTTATCACTTTCATTCTTTCGTAAATATTTCCCATGCCCATGCGATAAAATGGAAAGGAAAATCAGAGCAACATGCAGAACCTTTCAAAATCTGACACAATGATAAAAATTAAAAATCCTATAGTCAGAAGATGCGGGAGTTTAAACAAGAGCAAATGCAAAACTCTCATACATTTTTATTTGGCAGTGTTAGAGAGGAATTACAAACAAATATGATCTATGACTCCAATAGAATGGACATTTTTTCATGTTTTTTGTGTACCGCTTATTTATTATTTGGTAATTTCCAGATTTCCAGTTCCAGAAGGTTTTCATATTTATAGTTTCATTCGATATATATTAGAGAGGACATGGATCGCAAGTTACGGCTTTTGTTTAGCATTGAGAGCAGCAACTACAGCAAGGGCTGGAGCAACAACCCCGACTGCCACAACCCAAACTACAACCGGATGGACTAAGTCCCAATAGAAAATAATGACATTAATAAAAACATTTTATCCTTTTATGTGTGTATAGGCGAAACATTTGTAGAAATAAAAAATATATGTGAACTTACCCGCGATAGCAGAGAGGGTGATAAGTGCAAACGGAACAGTATGGACAATGGCAGCTAAGAAAATAGTCATGAAATTGGGGCACATTAAACAAAAAACCCAATTCAGTTTTGTTTCCTCATGACACACACAATGACGAATTATGCAATGACGGTATTATGCAAAATTCAAATGAATTCTTATTGTATTATGACTATAGCTCCAATATGAAGTTCAATTTCGAGTGTATACCTGCCGGGATTACAGCAAAATTTGGGATAGTCAAACAAGGGATTGCATGATCGACTTGGCTAATAAATTTAGAAGAAAAAAACGAATGTAATTAAGTAGTAATTTTTAATATATAAAATTGTTGTAAGTATTTAGTTTGTTATCAGAAGTGGAAGTTAACTGAAAGTCCACATTATTACGCCGGAATTAGAATTGCAGGACATGATGAAGTTCTTGTTTTTATGGTTTATTTATATGAATGTGATTTTTTTTCTTGTAATTATTATATTTTTTGTGTATTTATGATTTGATTTGTCACTTGAAAATTTGGGAGGAATGTGGAATTGTAATTGTGCAGTAAAATTGAAGTGTCGTGTGTAGAATTTGAAAGTGCGGTTACTACAATGCAATGTTAACTAAACAAGTGTTAATTTGAAAATGAAAGCTTTTGCCCTTTTGCAGAAACTTTTTTGGACAAAGTCGGAAGTGTCCAATCGGATTGCGATTTCAGAGTTGGTATATGCAAGGTGATATACAAGGAATGCGTAAGAAGGTTAGGACACTTGTGGGTCTTCTTTGGGCGGTATTGAGAGGACTAAAGTTTTATTCTTGGGTATTTTCCATAACGACCGAATGAATTGCATACTTGTTTTATTCATGCATATTGTTGCTTAGTTTTTGCATTGCACAGTGTTTCCAAACGGGCCAAAAGCGGCAATAAATCCAAGCGTGTTTGTAACAAAAATGCCGTCTC